>JAVCKT010017332.1:0-12920 GCA_032273925.1 Rhynchotus rufescens
TCTCTCTCTCTCTCTCTTTCTCTCTCTCTCTTTCTTTCTTAGCAAAGGGCAGCTTGCAGTTTGGGAGGTAGGTTTAAAAGCAAGGAGAAAGGCAGGAGGACAGTTCAAGCACCAGGCTGCACTGCCCAGCCCTGGACTCTGTGTGGGGTTGGGGCTGCTCCAGTGGTGCTAGGGAAGCTAGTGTCAACAGAACAGATGACAAGGAGGGCACTGAGACTGACTTTGGACGCTGGTCCACTGTAAATTGCTGTTCCTTTCAAGAAGGAGAAAAGGACACGGAGAGATTATGAATCGCAAGCTTGTCCTTCTCAGGGCAGCTTTTATATGGTACCCACCTCGAGAGTCTGCAGAGAATTAAAATTTAGTTCTAAAGTGATAGTTTTTCTTCCTAAGCAAATCAAACTTTCCTTAAGGAAATGTAAAGAAGAAGATGAAAGATATTTTCATTTTTGGCAGATATTTCCAAAAGGGAAAAAAATGCAGTAACTTCTAAAGCTGTCTGGTTTAGAAGTTTCTGAAGACTGATTTTCAAACTCTGATTGGTCAATTCATAAATCCTCCCACAAGTCCACTAAAAGCCATATAACTTTCCCTAAATATAATTTATTTTTTATTTTGCTTACTTTTTTTCACTTGTCTTCATTTTCTACCTCCTTTCTAAGGAAATGACTAAACTTCCTGCCATCTATCCACTCAGCCTCCAGGCTGCATGTAATGTGGTTCACTTTAGTACAACACAACTTGTTTTTTAAAAAATGGAGGAAACATGCACCTCTAAGGAAAAAGTAAATGCAAGGTATCACCAGAAAGACTTGAAAAGAGAATAAGATACATATGACAAGAATTATAAAGGATATCTATCTCCCCGAAAGGAAAATAGCTCTTGCAATGCAAATTTATACTGGAGCAAAGTCAAAGGCAGCAAAGTCATTTCAGTATTAGCCATGCCCTCATCCTATAGTTTTTTAAATATTTTCTTTTCCTCCTTAAATATTTTCATTTTTATTTTTCCTTCTTGTCTTTGTGTCCTCCTTCTACTTGAGAACACAATGAAGGACCAGCCTCACTCATACTGAGTACCACCTTACTGTGGAAATAGTGCCATGAAATCCAATCTCTCTGCTTAGCAAGAATTGGTGATGGATATCGCATGGCCAGTTACACCAGTCAGTGTATCTGATTTCTGAACCTGTCTGAGCCATTTAGCAGGACTTTGGTAGGCTGTAGGACTTCAATTTTTCTATTCCGGAAAAGAAAGGAAACCAAGTTCCTTCTCACTGAATGTAGCTCTTTTTTGAAAAAAAACCTTGTCCATTCCCTCCTCCAACTCTAGAAAGTGTGGCTGATTTTAACAGGTTAATCTAACTCTTTTATTAGAGCAATAACAACATTATTATGTCGTTCTCCTCTCAACCTTCTGCATTTATGCTCTGCAGAGAAAGTATTCTGAAATTATAATTAAAATAGATTCACAAGTTGGTCCTCCTACATTCTTATGCTCATTCCCATCTGTTAAGGCAGCAATAATGCCCACTAACAAGGTGCTAGGCCAGTTTTAACAGGGCATATAAGCCAACTGAAGAAAAGCCTGGAGAGGGCTTCTAGCGAATACAGCAAGTGCCATATTTTCAGCCTCTAGAACCTTCTGTTCGCAGGCAACGCTAGCTCAGAGCCAAATGTTTTGTTACAGATGCCTGTATCACCTGTGGACCTTATCCAGTGAATTAATGCCTTTCCTCTGGCTCTAGTTTCCTTATCAAGAATGGAATGGCTGGCATTCAATGGAATTAGGTGGCATAATACTAGTATTAATTAGCATTACTAATTAATTACTAGTTAATTAATACTAATTAACTAGTATTAATTAGTATTACTTACCTGCATTTTTTAGTTATTTTTGCAGTAGCGCCCACTAAGTCTTGCAAAGTCCTTTCCACTTTATGTAAATAGTGCCGCTTGCTTGAGGATCTCCCCCCAAAATCCTTGTATACTTACTATAGAAAGATCAGTTTTGATCACTGCCCTTGAGAAATCATATTTTTTCCTATGCTGTTTACATATCTTGAGTGAGAAATTGAAAGAAGAGCATAGCTCTTGTTAAGCATAGCTCAACAAAGCTGCTGTTTTTCCAAGTAAGTGAATGCAAACATACCCCAACTTTCAAATAAATAATCAGTGCTACATAATACCCTGCAGTCATCTCCAGCTACAAGATTCAGCAAGAGACCTTCTACCATAAAAAAATTGGCTCTGTATTTGAAGCAACCTAATAAATAATTAAAGGGAATATCCACATCAATGAATTTTTTAGAACATTTAATTTAGTATTTTAATACGAGAATTTCTTCTTCAGTTTTCCAGACAGTTTCTGTGAGAGAAAGACCTTTCTTTGATGACAATTTTTGCCCCAGCTCCTGTTCTCTATAGCTTTTATAGTGGTCAAAATTTCAGAAGAGATCAAGGGATGGAAACAACCATAAGATGAAATGCAGGAGACAAAAAAAAGACAGGAAAGTTCTGCAGCAACACAGCTCTTACTCCACTGTTCACTTGCACCCACTGCACTGGGTGGTGGTAATGGAAAGGCTAACGCCTCTGTTACTCTCCCATCTGCTTCACTCCTCAGGCAAATCTGTGCCTACAACAATTTCACTGCTCTAATGACCATTTTTACTGTGCATAAAGCATTGTCTATTTATCTCACTTTTGTAAGTATTTGGAGTACAAGAAAGCTTAATTGGGACCTCCGAAGTAATTAATTCATAGATATAATTCCAGAGAGAAAGGACTGCAACACAGGACTGACAGGGAGTCCTGTGCAGCTGTGAATGATGAAAGAAGAATGCTACTTGTAATACGCTGACACTGTACAGAAATAGGCTTTGTGTTCCCAAGTCATAAAATGTCTTTTGGGATGAAAGACAGACATTTGGGGTTAGTTAGTTCCTATTTAATTAGGTGGCTTCCAATGTAAAAGGGTTTATTGAATGGATTCAAAAACAGAGAAGAATGGAAAGTGCTCTCACACATATTTTCATTTTTCCTAAGTTTTTAATTATGCAGATACCCAGGGATCTTGCCAGAGTAAAGGCTGAGTAAAAGTTAGAAGTGTCTTCATACTTTAAATAGCACTGGACTATATTGTGAAGCCCCCAGCTTCTCTTGGAAAATTTCTCTATTGCTTGGTCTTTTTTTTTTTTCTTCCTTGAAATTATTGGATGAAAACCACAGAAACTCTTATATGCTATTCAGGATTTAACCACATTTTTCTCCTTGTTTTTAAAGCTAATTTTCAATGCTGTGTTTACTCTCTTTATTTTTGTTCTTATCTATTTTCTATGTGTGCCATTTTGACAATATTCTTACTTATCTTTATAATTGATTTCAGCCCGTTTCTCCAATGTATGATGATTAAATTGTATTTTAATCTCATTCTCCCACAAATTTGCAATCATTTACTGCTTTGTGTCATCTTAAAATATGAGTATTATTCTCTCTATTTCATTCTTCAGTTCATTCATGGAAACATTCAGTACATAAGGCACATGGGATGCCCTGAAGTTAAGAAGAATAGACAATGAGATATAGACCTACTGAGACAGAATTTGTCAGCAAGATGTAAAATTAGGAAGCCAGAAAATTGGTGTGTTTTCAGAAGCATTTTCTTGAAAACAGTAAGCAAGTTTTATTAAGAGAATAACAGAATGTCAGATTGATTTCTTTTTGCTTAAAACAATCCACTTTTTATTAGAAAAAGAAGTTACATCTTTGGCAGACTTTCACATCATACTCTTGATCTAAACTTCACAGTTTGGATTGATATCAGAAGTTTTCATATATTACCTTAACCATTTTAATAAAGTAGGACAGAGGGAAACAGTGTTAACAATACAGTAAGCAAAATAGTACACACAGAGCTTTAGCATCTGCACAAATGCAGAATTATCCCAGACTGTAAAATATCAATAAAACTCCCAGTTTAAAAGCATTTTAAAACCTGTGGAAGCTGATATAAATTTGTAAATAAGCAGATCTTCTTTTCTGGATATTTATGGTTTGTAGATAAACCGTTATACACAGATAAATGTTTATATTTTGAAAATGCTATCTAACTGTCCAGTGTTGCTATAGCTACATAAAGTCAGTTTGTCATAGTCCGCACTCAAAAAAAAAAAAAAAAAAAATAATATAGCTGGCTGTTAAAACACAGATTCTTTTATTTTAAGCTCATGTGTGACATGGTAGGATGAAAAATAAGCACCTCACTGCATTTTTTTTCACAAAATTCTTCTCTATTCTGTCACAGGCTTTTAGGGATCAGTATTGTGGTATTAGGAGCTCTTGCCTATATGATTTATCTTTCACTTAACATTATACTGTCTGGACTCACAAAATTGTTGAGTTTGGAAGGTACTTCTCTAGAGATGACCTCATCCTGAACAAGTAGGGTCATCTAGAGCACATTGCAGAGGATTGTGTCCAGGTGAGTTTTGAAGATTTCCAGAGAAGGAGACTCCACAACCTTTCTGTGCCGCCTGCTCTAGTGCTCTGTCATTCTCACAATCAAGAAAAATTTCCTCAAATTCAGATCGAAATTCCTGTACTCCGGTTTGTGCCTATTTCCTCTTGTCCTCTCGCTGGCCTCCATGAGAACAGTCTGACCCCATCCTCTTGACACCTTCCCTTTAGATATTTATACACACTGAGGAATATCCCCTCTCAGTCTGAGGGGCAGCTTCTCCAAGCTAAAGGCCCAGTTCTCTCAGCCTTTCCTCATAAGATTCTCATAAGAGAGGGCAGATACAAGAGGGGTAGCATTGTTGAAGAGGAGCTCTGACTTTAGAATAACAGTGCTATTTTCCTTCTTCCAACAGTTTTTCAGTTATTCTTTTTTTTTTTTTAGTTATAACCAAAAGATTGAAACCATAGCTAGAAAAAAGAAAACTGTTTCACCGAATTTTTTCAAAGCTCAGTAATGTTGTGGTTTCCTGTCACTTGTAAAAGGTAAAAATGCCAGTTAAAGGATGTCTGCACAATCTTTAGAACAGTCTGTTCACCTCTCAGGCCTGAGTTAATGACACAACTCAAGATTTACCAGAACTTTATTGTAAGAACATATTGGGCTGGTGCATGGATGTGACTACCTAACGGTCTGTATTTGCTTTGCTTTTGACACATTTCAAATACTTGTGCACGATTTAGGAAAGCTTAAACAGAAAGTTTTGACATAAAATTGTAAGATTCATCTTTACCATAAAGATGAATGAAGGCTCATTTTTAATATTTTCAGGCACAGTGAGCAAAAGCGCTCTGAGTTTGCCATGAAATCTATCATGATGGGCACTGTTGCAAGAAAAATTCATCTTGCACTGACGATAGCTCTAAAAGACAATGAGTATATTAAACTAGGCCAATCTGACAGTGTTTCTGGGCCTGCAGTCCAAGTGGCCCCTCAAATACGTACTAATGATATTCTGATGTTTATGACTCAGTGCTGTGTATAAAACCCAGATGCTTTCTGCTTAAGAGTTCTGTCGCAAAAGTGGTTTGAGATGCCAAATGTCCTCCCCTGGATGGTGGGTCTGCTTTAGGAGCACAAGAAATAAGAACATAAGTTGTACTTGGGCAGACCAAAGGTCCTCTCAGCCCACCATCCCATCTCCCACAGTGACTGGCCATAGCTGCCTAGGGAAGAGCATAGAGCAGAGCTGGCATTCAGTGCTAATTTTCTGTTTTATTCTCTCAGTTCTCCACGGCTTATGGATCTTTCGAGTTGAATACAGTGTAAGCCATAAGGCAGCTTTCTTCTCTGCATATGTCAAGTTGATTTTTGAACTCACAGCACCTTGCAGCAAGAAATTCCACAGCATATGCATGTGTTATATGAAGAATTGTTTACTCTGCTTCAATCTACCTCCTACTAATTTCGTTTGATTCTCCTTAATTTTTATTCTGGAAATGGTAGTGGGTAAGAGTTGTCTGTTTATCTTGGTGTCACTGTGACTGTATAGTTCTTCACACCATCACAGATGGACAACATTAGTTTTCTCGTGTTCTATTCTTACCTCCATTCTTTTCAGACCAAAAATAAGTAACAGTCCTCAATTTCTGTATTCATTTCCTGTAATAGCTTCTCCTTATTCCTTCAGGTTTGAATAGACTGTGGCAGCTGATAGAAACTCATGTGTATCCAGACAGCTAAATAAGAACAAACATTCTCAGTGAAATTTTCAAAATGTGAAGGATATCTGACTTTTTTAAGAGCACACTTGGAGTTTTAGCTATCATGCCCTATTTCAAGCAAAGTATACTGTGTTTTTGAGGCTAATGTGGACATGCATTTTTAAAATAGCTGTACAATATTTGGCTACAATATGAACTCTCCACATGTGTTAATATTTGAATAACATTCATATGGAAACACAAAGCCCAATCCTCCAAATGATATCAGAGCAGTGATTTCTTCTGTAGGGACAGAGTAATGACAGTACTCCTTCTAGGAGGCTATGTAGTGATTTACTAGCTATTCCAGCATGTACATAGTCACATATGAGTTTTTGTGCAATTGAGACTAAAGCATTCTAGCTTTATGGATCATGTTCAGATTATACTTTTTTTTAATTTTGTTTACATAGACCATAGTGCTCTAAGTTTTAGGATTTACCTGTGCATTAAAATGGAGTTGTGTGTCTCTATCATGGCCTCAAACTTAGCTAGTTTTGAAAAGATTCTTAATGCCTTTCTGATTCTCTCTCAGTCAAGCCTCACCGAAATGCTTTGTGATATTTTGCTGCAATTCGATGACTCACTGTCATGCATTTTTATTCTCTCTTCATTGCAAGTCTGGATTATAATTTCAAATGTTTTCAAGAGTCTTTTAAAATTCATCTCTTCTTAGATAAATAAGAGTCATGACTCTAATTTTGTTCTATACAAATACCCATATATACAACTTAGCTTTGTAGAAAAGACATGAGTTTGCCTTTGTGTGTTTGAAATGGAAGTTGTTAGTGTATTGCACAAAATCCAACCGAGTTTATGCATCATTTCAAAATTTCTGTTTCAGAGTATATAAATATCATTTCTATAATGAAATAGGAAGAAAATTAGGTGAAAGTTGTTTTGTAGTAAGGATATAGCAAACAGAAAAATAACAAATAAAGAAGCAAGTAAGTAGATAATTGGTTACATATCCAGAAACTCTGTGTACCTGAACCATTTCATGTTTCCTAATAGGAAGTGGAAGTGATACAGAATGGACATATATGCAATTTAAAAGTCACATCTGAATAACTTGTCAGGAAAGAGCAATAAAAGGATTCAGAACACAAACAGGATCTCCAGTGTCTGTCTAGATTTTTTTTATGCACATACATATTCTCTACATATAAATAAACAAAGGTCATATAAGTCATTCACAGAAAGGTTAACCAAGGAAATATTAAAGTTTCTTTCTTTCAAACATTTTTTCAATTCTATTATTTTGAAAAGGTTTCAAAAAAGTTATTTTGAAATATGATTCTCAAAGCCTAAAAGATACTGTCAGTGCATCTAACTGTAATACTTTCAGGTATATTTATATGGTTAAAGTTTGATATATCAATAGTTTATACTCCATGGTCCTTGGCTCTGTTTGAAAGCATTTGTAAATGGGTGACTTGTATAGAAAAGAATGCTGAAGACAATCATTAGCCAATACACGTAAATCATTTTGAATCTCAAAAGAAAGACTGATGTGATCAATTTCCTTTGTTTCCTTTTAAATTGTTTTCCCAGCTCAACTGGGAAATATATTTTATGCTTAACTGTGTGTAAACACGTTGTTAGTACACAGCAGTATAGGATTCATAATATCTTCAAAAGGTATATTTTAGTTAAATGCCAATATATAACATAATTTGCAAATTCTCATTTTATATATGTAGATAAAATTACATATGTACATATATATATATATAAACTAGAAAAGTAGCAATCACACGCAATGTGTAATTCTGCCCAAGTTCCTTCATTAAAAGTACTGAGAATATAAATCTCTACTGAAATTAAAGATCTCTCAAGAAACCAAAATATATTCCATGCAAATTACTGCGAAAGTCTAAGGACATTTTAAGGGTATATTAACCATTATAAATCTTTCTATATATGTAAGAGTCTAAATTTACATATAATGGTACAATAAAAGGTTTGTATTTTCTACTAGACGCTCATTTATTCAACCCCTTTGGTATTATTGATATTCAAAGTAAAAAGCTGGTTATAAAAAAAAAAGAAAAAATGAAAAAAATTCAAAAATTTGTTTTTGTTTTTTGTAAAATCAAAAAATGTTTCACCAATTTCCATTTATCAAGGTTAATTTCACTATACAGATGGGGAAAGTGAGGATCAGAACAAACTCAGCACGTTTTGGGCACACTGCCCACTCTGTCATTCATTGACTAATGTGCCATTGCTATGGCCTCTAGGAATCTAACTATAAAGTACATTCTGGTAAATTTGTATTTTTGCTCCTTTTTCTAAGATTCTTGATGTCATCAGTGGGGTGAAGCAATTTGCCTGTAAGCTCTGTGAAGACAGATCATGTTCCTAGAATTTATTTTTTATAAGCCACTATCATTATCTTCAAATGGATATAGCTTCCCATTTAAAAGATTCAGTTTTCTTTTGAGGGGCATATACTCAAAAATCAAAAAGAATTCATAGGAACATGATAACCTGACAGTGGAACTCAAGGAACATCATCCAAAACTATATGTGGCCTTTAAATCTGAATTTCCATGAAGGTGCCGGACAGCTCTTTTCGGGGGCTGCAGGAATATATGAACTTTCATGTCTCACAGGAAAAATAGTCTTTATCACAACTTTCTTCTCTCCCCTTGCATTTCAGAATTACGCATTTCAGCATGGACATACGTTGGCTAACCACAACAAATCCTCTTCAGTATTTTTATGTTCTATGTGTAATGGGTACTTAATACTCCTCAGTCACTCTGAGGCTCCTACACAAAAGATTGAAGAGAAGGGAACTTTAAAATGCACTGTTACAGTTCAGATCTATCACAAAGCTTTGCCAGTCTCCAAACTGTTATCATGTGGAGTGAATATGTGGCATATTAATATCCTGCACATGCTCTATTTAATTATAAAACCATTAGCTGAGTCCTTCTTTCTAAACAAGCTAATGAAATAAATGTTTGCTGTCTGTGTTAGTAAGAGATAATGGGTTTCCTTTCCTTCACAGTATTTTCCAGAAAATCATGATGTTAAATAAGCAGATAATATTTCATACAAGCACCCTTGGAAAAGCTCAGCCATCCAACAGCAAAGTTGTATTGCATGTCTACTATAAATTTTGTCTGACAGTTTATGGTTATTTTGCAGGACAAAAGATTTATATGTATTTTTTTTCTCTCCAATAATGCAATCGTTTATGAACACATTAAAGACAAATAGGCCTGTAAAGAAAACCAATAATAAAGCACATTCTCGGGATAAGAAATATTGCTGGAAAAGAAAAGACTTTGTCATAATGTGAGAATAAGAGGATGTTTGATAAAATTTAAAACCTATGATCTGCAATTCAGACTCAGCTGGGGACCCTCCCCATGCCTTAATTCCAAGACCTTGCTAGTGCTGGAAAAGGCTCAGAGGTGTAAGAATATCAACAGTTACAATAGATGAGCAAAACAGGAGTATAAATTCTCACAGCTCTCGTCAGCACAGCTTCTGCTTAGGCTTCCCCGTCAGTGGCTGTCCATCCACCACAAAGACCACATGAACCCCTCTTGGCACAGATGACACAGGCCACTGAGGGACTCCAGGCAGAGCAACCCAAGCTGCTCTGGCTCAATGTGGTGTGCTGGTGCTAACTCCAGCTTCTGATGGTTGTAAAGATACGGCCCAGACATCTCTATCATCATCAATCTTTTGGGCTGGCGGGCTCCTCAAACAGTAGCTAAGACATTAATTCTGTTTCTCAGTAGATCTACTTTGACATAACAACGTCATAGATCATGTGGCAAAGAGGAAGAGCAAAAATAAAGGAGGAAAAAAAGACAACATGTTAAAATGCAGAAGGCAAACTTTTTTAAAAGTATTAAAAAATAAATAAATAACTTTTAATTATTTTCTTTTTTCTTCCCTCTCTGCATATCACCTGATCTCATCACCACCAAAAACACTGATTTGTGCTTGTCTTTTTTTTATTATATTGGTATGATGTTCCAGTATGTTAGTTCTTGCTGAATATTACAAGTCTTTCAACCTGTGGTTATCTTCAGGGAGAATGGTACATAAGAGTGGGAAGTCAATCATAAATCAGGGCAGAATAATAAGGCAGTTCATATTGTTCATTGCGAAAAATTAAGATAGAAATTAAGCAACTTTTTTACTGACCATCCTTCCATAATCAGTTCATATTATTTCTTTTCTTTTGTCAAATAAAATGTTCAGACAAATTTCAGGCTTAGATTTGTTCTCAGAAGAGTCACAATAACTTTGTTATTCAAAGTTAATGACTAACAATTAGTTACCTAAATAGCATGACATTATTTTTGCTCCCAGCTTGGAGGTCTGAATCAGAATAATCTGTGGTAAATCCTTTTTGGGTCCAAATTATTTCATATAATAATTCTTACCTGCACAGTGACTATTTTGTGCTACTAATAAAATCAGTGTTTTCTAACTTAATCATCCATCTCGTGGATGTTGCTCACACCATTATTCACTGCCTGTTTGCTCACAGTAAGCATTCTTGTGACTACATCAGTTCTGAAGTTGTAAACAGAAGAGAAGCAACTTGGTGTCTTCCTGGCAAAGTATTTGTACGTACCGGACAAACAGTGGTCCATTGTCTGCATTAAGACAAACTGGTAACAAAGAGGACATTTCATTTTGAGATGCAGAGGCATTTGTTGTATCTTCCTTGTCCCAGCTCCCAGTACAGGTTCTGTAGGCCCAGTCCCATCTTAGTCCAGCCTGGGGCCACCAGTCACTGTCCCACAATGTCACAGCAGTGCCAGCTCTTGCTCTGCCCAGCCCAGCCCTGCCCGGACCCATAATGGACCTCCATTTTCTATTTGAAATCAAAGAAACAATAGAAAACTCAGTTTTATATCAATGACCTCATGATGTCATGTTTCCAATGCTGGAAACATTCGCTAGATTTCAATAAATTAGCACAGTGGATTTGAAGTCAGAGACTTACACCAGTGAAGGATATGATATGATTGCCATCCTCTTCTCTTGTACAGCTGCTGTCTAAACTTCCCTATGGACTTTCCAGAGGGAAACACATCTATATGGACAAATGGTCTAATATAATTTAGAGTCATGGCAAATTTCACTACCTCTGTTATTTTCAACAGCAGCTGTCTAAAGAACTGATAGGAAAAACATTGCATGCAATAGCATTTTCTCCTCTAGCATCATGCTGGGCGATCTTTCAGTCAAGCTGGGAGTAGTGTACACCAGGGAACGGACCTGGACAGACATTTCTTTGTATCTCCTTCCACCTTCACTTACTTCACAGAATCACAGAATCACAGAGTCACAGAATGGCTGCGATTGGAAGGGACCTCTAGAGATCATCTAGTCCAAACCCCCTGCTCCAGCAGGGACACCTAGAGCATGTATTTTTATAATCGCTCCCCACTTACTTGGGGAGCAATTCATTGGAAAATAATTAAGTATTCCTTTCACAATCTCTCTCAATAAGGAAAGAATGGATGTATTTCTGAAACAGGTGTGGAAGAGAAGAAAAACACTTCTAGAACTGGGAAAGGAGGCAAATATTCTGTACTCACATACATGACAAATGACCACAAATCTCACCAGAGACACAGCTTGATTTGGAGATAGTTTTTCTATGACCTGTGGGTGGATGGAGGAAGAACAGTTGCATTTTTTTTTATATATATTTTGTATTAAACCTGCAATAAGTATGTTCTTACGTTATGCTTTTCTGAACAAAATCAATTATTTAGGTTGTAAAGGCTAAAAAAGAACAAGCAAGGCTCCTCAGTCCTAAAACCAGTTGCTCCCACACTTGAAATGGCAGGTTTTGGCAGTGACTAATGCATATATATAGTCTAAAAACACCTATAAAATAAGACAGCTGTCCTGTCCTGACGTTTCAAAGCAGATGCTCAAACAATCCAAAATAGAGAAATCTTCTGTACTCTGTCAAATATTAACTTTCTTAGGAAGCCTTGTATGATAAAGATCAGCCAGGATCACTGTTTTACATTAACAGAGATTTCTGCAAAGGAGTTCTAAGGGACATGCTGTCCATTTTCTTAATGCTTATCATGCATTAAACCACTGTTTCTAATGTACAGCAGCACATACAAGTTCCCTAGCATCTTTTTCTTCTCCTCTTTGCATATATTACATGGACAGATAGCCCACCATGTAACCATAAGGAGGATGAAGTTTCATTGGAGACACAGTCCTGTGCTTTTTCTGAGCTATGCTCATTTTGAACCTTGAAAAAATTAAAGAGAAAAATAGTAAAAGAGTAACGATTGGAACCAAAAAGTATGATCCAGTCTCACCTGGAGAAAAAAATTTGCTTCACCTTGTAGAAAAAATAATCTGATTTATACCTTCATCTGCTTTTCTGAGGAAGATCTCTCTATGCAATGACTTGTTCCAAATACCAGTTTACTCTCATTCGAGTAGACTTCCTTCATACTCCCTTCAATAGGAATATGTGATTTTTTCTTCCTTTTTTTTTTTAATGAAAAACAAAGTTAATGGACAAAATAAATGCTGTTTCATCATTTGCAAAAATACTTGTTCCCACTTGTACACCAAACCTGCAAATTCTGCTGCAGTCAAACACCCATCCCCAATCATTTGCAAATTTCTTGAAGTTGGTTTGTTTTGACAAACAATTTTGCCTAAGACTTGCTTAAGCT
>JAVCKT010017333.1:396-11535 GCA_032273925.1 Rhynchotus rufescens
CTCCCACCGGGACCAGGTGGACCTCGCTGAGGAGAGCCAGGTTCTCCCCACTCATAGTGGGCTCATTCTCCCACTTTTCTTCACATTAAAAGCCCAGTCCTTCAGCTGGTGCACACCACATATAACAGCACCAAAGATCCTACATTTAACTGATGTCACAAGGCTCTTGTCCCATCTTCCCACTGTTTTTAACCTTTTCTGGCCATTCTTGGCAGCACATGTGGTTATAGGACATCCCCTCTCTGCTCTGATCTGCTACCTGAGTCTTAGTCCTTGGCTGAAGAAGGAGAGAGCAAAATACAAAAGTTCAACCTCTGTGTTGCTTTGCAGTCAGATTTTAGCCACTTTGGGATTTTTTCAAACATGTGCTTTATTTTAACTTAAAGGATAAAGGCAGAAAAAGACAGCATTTCCCAGTGGGATAGAGTTCATGCAATTTTAAAACTGTACATTATTTAATCCAACAGGCATTAAGAAGCTTTGAGCTCTTAACACCTGTTGTGGGAATCCTTAATACACAGGCGTAACAAAACCAACATCCCTGGGAGACCCATAAAGGTTCCTTGAGAGCTCTCGTTGCCTCTTGTGTCAATGAGTGCTTAAGGACCCTGAAATCTGTGGTTGAATTTCAAAAAAAAAAAATCCTTAGGACAATTTCAATTAAAAAAAAAAAAAGAGGTTCTGAAACATGAGTAAAATGAGTGACTAAACTCAGACTAAAACCAATCCTACACATCGGAAAGAACAGAGAGAGTTTTATTACAGGCATAATCAGAAACTTTCCTACCTGCCTTTATTAACTAAATAATTTTATAATTAGTTTGCTGCTGCAAAGCATCTGAGCAGCTGACATAGCGATCCCAGAGGGACGCAGAGAATAACAAGATTGTTTATTCACAGATCCCAGTAACTTTTCCAGAGCTACTGTCTCCCCTGGTGAATTCCATGGGGACAAGCACGACCTTTGGCAGGGTCTGAAATCTTATTTAAGGATGTCCATGGGAACATGGTAGGAAGGAGGGCACAAAAGGCAGACTAGAGGAAAGACGGAGGCAAAACTGACTGCGATATGAGGAAAGCCAGTCTTCCAAGATTTTTTTACACCAGTATCATTCCACTAATCTCTGTAATCATTCTTGATTGATAACCATGGAGTGGAGAACAGATTCACCCTTGGTTGACCACCATTGTTTTCTCCATCTCAGGTGCTTTGGGGTAAATCCATGCTTGCTACCCAAACTCTTTCTGATATTAATGATGTCATCAGTTCAACATGTAGGCTTCAGAAGCAAGCAACAATTGTGAGTATTTTGGTGGTGGGAGGAACAAAATAATCCAAATGAAAGATCACCCTCAGGGCCTGCCCTTGCATTCACATTGGCCAAGGACATAATCTAATGGAAAGGACCCAAAGAAAGGCTTTTCTGAAAAGATCCCTAAATAGATTTTTATTTTTAACCATCACACGCAAGCCAGCAAGGTCCCATTCTTTCTGTAGGACTTGTGTATTAACGCTCTAGCCGAGGAACGTGCATTAACAACTCTTAGGCTCTTGTACTGAGCATTATGCCTCATCTTTGAAGTCAGATTAATGGAGATTAGTGGTACCACTTAAGAGTTTAAACATCGTACTGACCCAAATTGGTTGTGCAGGCCCAACATATAATGTTGCCCGTGCAGGGCTCTTAATGTCCAGAAAGTGATTTCACTAATTGTTTGAGAGAAGAAAGCTTGTGTTACTTTCTGCTTTAATCCTTAGGTATTTCCTCCCTGCCATGCTTTTTCACATCACTGTCAAACATATGTGATTATCCACATACATAAGTATCCATTTAATAATCAAAGATCATTTTGTTTTATATCCACTTGGACTGTCTGCTCGCCTTACAATAAGGCAAGACTTCATTCATGCCTCTTCTCTGTCAGATGAGGCTCCTCTCCACTTCCCACAAGGAGCCACTCTGGAAAATACAAATAAATGCACAGCCAAGGCAGTGCAGGAATCTCTGTGCTATATTAAAACAAATGATTTTAATTATTTTAAAGGAGATGTCTTGGCAGAAGCCATGCAGAAACTACAAACAAAGAATGCAAAAATATTCTTGTTTAAGACTACAGAAATGGAATTGATACTAATAATTAAAGTTTATTTTTGTGAAATAATTTAGGAAGTCTTCTTGCATTTCTCTGGCCATGTGACCAAAACCAACTTGGAAATGTGCTGAGCTTCTCAAGAAAACATTCAATTAGTTGGATCTGGTCCTAATGCAATAAAACAGTATAGAGAATAAAAAGAAAAGCTCTCTCATGGAGCTGAGTTTAGCATTCCCATGGGAATGTCTACCAATGTCAGCGGGTTTTGGATAGAGCACTAAGAACAAACTCTTTTCATTTCCTTGTTCTAGGTACCAGCAGCTCTTGCCTGGCTTGCAGTCTTTGCTCCTCCTCAATGCTCTGCACTGCAGAACCATCTGGAACCATCATCCAATTTATGCCCACACTATAATGAAGCAATTGTCTTAATGTATGTGATTGACTTATTCATACAGGCAGTGAAGAGACATACGTATCTTTGCAGGTCAACCATCTGAGTTAGGCAGACACTCTTCATTGGCTTTCCAAAGGAAAATATCCTTATTTTAGGGTGAAGTCTCCTCCCAAAACAATCAAGATGGAGATATCTGAGCTGGGCAGACTGAATCACCCAAGCCACGTGTCTTCTGGCTCTGTTGAAAGCTGCAAGCATCCAAGGTACCATGGCTTGCTCTTCCTCCCAGTGACTGGCCAGGTGTGTGCTCTATGTGAAAGGTCATTAATAACCCAACCCCAGGAGACAAATTCCCACCTCTCTCAAGAACTGCTCATCTTCCATCTCTCCTCTAACACTCTGGAGATACTTCACTTTCAACACAGATCCAGCAATGAGGACACTACCTCTTAACCTCCACCACATTCTGCAACCCCTGACGTTCTCCCTTGAGGTTTCCCATGGAAGCACTGACCCATCCTGACCCTGTTTAGCTGCTCAGATCTGACAAGATCACAGCCTGAGGTGGTATGGCTGAATTTACATGTGCTTAACAAATTGCCTGTTCACTCAATTACATTTTATTTAATCATCTGTAATCATATAAATTATGCCTGATGGTAGTAAATGTTCATGTCAGTTCCTAATTACAGATTGATTAATTGACTGTGGTGATTTGTATTACTTATATAAGAATATATGAAGATGATGATAAATTATGATTAGTATGCAACCTTTCATATGAAATGTAGCCAGAATGAGGGAAACTTTGTTTTCTTTGACACTAGTATTCACTGTAACAAAGACACTTTGCAATATTCTGTGTCCCAACCAGGGACACTTTATCTAAAAAAAAAGTAGTGGGAAAATGTGTGTTGCTTTGTGATTCAGAAGAAACTTTGAGCAAATAAAATTTCAGACTCCTGAAAGATTTCCAGCCATCAAGAAATTGCCCATGACTTTCTGCTCACTTCGATATTGATTTGGACTGATCACCAACTGCAGTTTCAATGCAACAGTTGAGAAAGTTGGAACAATGTTGTGTTGCTCTGGTTTTGTTGGGAAAACCTGGTTTCTAGTAGCTGCTTGTGGTCATTCTGGTTCATTCTGGTCACACAGATGTCCTTACAACTGCTTCAGATTAGGAGGGCTGCTGATGTGAGTCACATTTTTCTGTATGAAGGAATATTCTTCTTTGCTGAAAGTCTTCTACTTACCCAGGGAAAAACTGGTCAAGTCAGTGATCTGATAGCAGCTCTGATCTTAGGGGATCTTCTGCATGGTCTTAACTCTTCCAAATTCACTTACTAAATGGAAAGAATCCATGATCTGCTCATGTATCAAGTATTTTTTTCAGTCATTCCCAGATCATGGCAGTTTTTCTAATTTCTATTAATCCACTTCTCAAGGTCACTCACTTCTTCCTGCACTGTTTGGCTCCTCAAGCCAAAGTGTTTTGCACTTTCAGTAAACATCATTGAAACACATCTACTTTTTGTACCAAGGTCATTTGCAAACATTTTAAATATGACCACTCAAAAACTCATCCTTATGGAACTCTATTAATATACTGTCCCCAGTTCAGTACTTCTTTTGTTACTAGAGATCTTATTTTCCCTACAGGTAAACACCTTACAGTTTCTATTCTAATCCCCAGTTTCTCCAGTTTTACTAATCCAGCTAATCCCTCTCCGAAGCCCAGATAAGTGAGACCTATTTTATTTTTCTTTCCTAAGCATCAGACCTCTTATCAAGGAAATATGCTAAACACAAGAGACACAGTCTATCTTTGGAAAACCCAAGTTATATTTAAAATCTTAGCACTACATCTGCAGCCATTCTTTCCTCTGAATTTGTTTCCAATTTTGTCATTTTACTGAGGCTAAGGCATTTTTTAAGCTGTAAAGTTTAAACTCTGGAGCTAGTCTTCCACTGCTTTATATACCACCTCAGTAGGATAAATTTATTGGAAAACTCATCATGCGTTTCTGGGAGGAATCTGGGATGGAGATCCTCCAGCACCTTCATCTAGGCTGCATTAATTTCTTTCTGACTTTTTGCATCTTAAAGGTGGCAATTTCCATTTTTCTGCCTTCTTAATCATTATCCAGCCTGTGCTGTCACACTCACTGAATGCCAAACCAAAACGCGCAGTTAGATATTGAGCAGCAAGATCAGCTTTCATCTAACAGCCAGCTGATAAGTAGCTTGTCTTTTAATCACTTCCTAACCTGAAATGTCTCTCCCCTCCCCTGTCTCCTCCAGGAACTTGTGGACACTGAGTCTTTCCTGATCCTTTAATGAAGTTCGTGTCTGTGCTTAGAGCTGAGGAGGTGGGAAGGACCAGCACACCAGAGCTCGTGGGGACCATTGCCCATCTTATGGCCAGGCAGCCCCTCTCTGAGCTGTCACTGTGAGGATTTGGGAACAAAATCCACACAAATCCCCTTTTATAAGCCAGGAATCTAGCCTAAGCATGAAGGGTAAGAGATATAGGAAGGGTAAGGCCAAATAACTTCTATAGTTTGTTGTTTTCCTTGCAGTTAACAAATCTAATAATATTAGTTAACATTAGTAGGCATGATCAAGGAGGGAACATAAGTTTTATACCTCGATTTTGTCCCCTGAATTGAACTTGTTACTGCTTCAGACAGAGAAGGTAACAGAAATGGGTTAGCTGGAGGGTAAAGCTTTAAGACACATCTGTATGTGTCTTAAAGTATGTGGGAGTATGGTCTGGTATGGGTATACGAGAGCTTGGTTTTAGCTAGGAAGTCACTCCCCATTTGAGTGGGAGGAGAGGGCTTCAATGCCAGGCCAGGCGGAGGGGTCACTCTTACTCTTTGAAAAGAAAACCTTACGATTTTGCTGCAACTTAAACATGTGAATTTTGCATGCTTTTTGGCTTTTTCATAAGCCAAAACTGTGAAGCCGTGTCCTTCACATGCTTTCCAACACTGCTTGGCTTTGTCCCAGATGTCTTTTCAGTCCCCTCAGGGAAAAGTGTCTCCCTGGGTGCACAGGACTCACTGAGACCTTCTGCTGGATGCAGAAAACCTGCAGTTTCTTCCTCATCCATCTACCTGCCCATGTGTGACCTTGGAGAGATGCTCAGCACCCCTTGCTTTGCCTTCCTGACCAGTGATATTGGCACAAAGCCTATTATGCCATGTCGCCTATTTACCTAATGTACATAAGGATCCCAGAAAAGTGGGCACCAAACATGCAATAAAAACAGCTAACACGTTGCTGTTAATGCCATCACTTACATTCCTGCATGCTTAAATAGATCTTGAAGGAGAAAAGCCTTTGGGATGGCCAGGGGACACATGAATACTGGAAATGTCTCATCTGTTTATGGTGATCTGAATTTCTAAACTGCAACGTGAGTGGAGTTGTTGTGGTTTATTTTCACTGAGGTCTCTAGGTTTTATTTTCAGGCTTGACTGTGTGCCTTCATGGGCTGAGAATGGGTTTTTGCTCTGTGTTTCTACCCTGGTGACCACTCTGGAAACAGCTCCATAGCTGGATGTCCAAGTTGCTGCCCAAGGAGAAAAGGATGTTCTAGAGCAGTGCAGATTCTTTGGTCCTATCCATCCATCCATCCATCCATCCATCCATCCATCCATCCATCCATCCATCCATCCACCTTCCTAACTACGCAGCTACACACATGGGACAAAGTGAACTAAAAGTATAAAATCTCTGAATTGCTCTCTGGCTTTGAGTCTCCTCCATTGAGGACTTGCCAACAGACTTGCTGTTGCCAGCGGACTTGCTCCTTTTCCAGATTTACCAGGACGAGACCCTCCTTTTCTTGGTAACACTCCAATGCTTTCCATGAACACAGCAGAAAAATTCTGCTCGGCAGCTCAATAACCGTTTCTATAACCAGCGGTTTAAATCACTGTAATTGTTTTTACAAAACTCATCTGCATGGGCAAACAAGTGGCTGAACTAGGCCGGCGCTTTTTAAAAATGCAGTAGACATGGAGCTGATGCGTGAGTACCAGTTAATTCTCCTAAAAGGTCATTAATGGTGCGTACAGCGAAGGGGAGACCTGCAAGGGCTGGATGAGAGGGAGATGGGATCCGCATGACTGATGGGTAAAGCTCAGGGGTCAGTGCATTACAAAATGATTCTCTTTAATTATTTACAGCCCTCCATCTATTGTAGGGCAGGCTCAGCCCTGTCGCAAGGAGGTTCTCCCTCCTTATCATCTTCCCTTTTTTTTTTTTTTTTTTTCCTTTTTCTTCCCCGGGAATGGCATTAATTTAAATAAGAACCGACTTATGCAACATTTAGCTCTTCTGCAGGACGGACAGAAGACCAGAGGTGAAGGTGGTGGTGCCGTGGCTGCCCTCCATGGGCCGGAGAGCCCCTTGCGTCCTAATCGCAGGGTGCATCCACCTTGGATGAGCCCCTGGGGCCAAAATTCCCCCTGTGCCCTGTAAAAAGGAGGCTGGGAAGCAAGATAAAGGCTGCTGGTTTCATAATCAATGATGTAGCCTCATTATCAGCAGCAAAGGAAAAGTTTGAACATTTCTTTTTCTCCTCCACGTGCAAACCTTTACTTATTTATTTTTCGGCCAGAAAAATTAGCTAGAAGAACCTTTCATAGAAAAAAATATTTCTCTTCACAGTTGCAGCACTTTCCTGCCTAGCAATAGGATTCCTTTTTTTTTTTTTTTTTTTAACATCGATGGAATTTGAATTATTGATGATAACAATCTTATTTTTGATGTGAACAACAATTAATAGAGAGGACATAAGAGAGAGGAGTGCTTTATGAATATAGATTAATGTGAAGCTACAGAAGAAAAGTAATATAATACCATAGAGGTCATTACAGATTTAGAAATACCATCCCAAAGTTTCCTCTTTTTTTCTAAAGCCACAGAGGTGTCACACAAGTCACACATAGCCTTGTTTTGGGGAAGGCGGACGGATGGGATGTATGATCCAAACAACCTCACTCATCTTTGGGAATGGGACTTGGTTTAGACCTTGCAATGCCAAACAAAGTGATGCCAAATACTTTAGGCTGTCAGAAAATTCCCACCTTGCTTTCTCCTCTGTGCAGCCGCAAATGATCTCTTCCCATTTTAATCTCTGTCCTGAGGATGAGCAGGCATAAGGCATATAATTTCAATTAATCTAAGATCTGCTAGTATATGAAGCCATAAAAGAGCTTGTTATTATTTATTTCTTCAGGCGTTTTACTCATATACTATTAGTGCTGTATAGCAAAATGTACCTCCTATGTCAATGGTAGTGCTGTGTGAAATAGCAAACATTAAAAACCCATAGGAGAAGTTATTGTGTTAACATCTGATGGAGGCCTAAGTAAAACGACCTGCTGGTGTTTAGTCGAGATGCTGGAGCACAGTGTATAGGCACTAGTCATTCGCCTATACAGGGGAACACGGTTGGGTTTCTGAGACCACATGTAACTCCATGCGTGATGTGTTGGACATCCCTTGGACACATCACCCCCCCAGACCCAGCAGGCACGAAGATGCTTTACTCACTTGCTGGAGTAGGGGGAAAGCTACTGTTGTTTTTACAGAAGGGCAGTTATTTTTAAAGACATGTCTGAAAGCAAAAGTTGTATATTTTTGAGCCTTCACTTGGGAAGGTCTTTCAAAGAAAAAAATCCCTTTTTTTTTTTTTTTTTTCCTGAGTTCGGCCCTTGGTTGAGTTGAGCTTCATGAGAATCACTTGCCTGTTACTCTCCATAAACCACAATAACTTTTGGACAGAGACTTGTGTCTCTTTATAGCCCATCACCTTCTTTGTGATGGGAACCAGGGCATTTGTTCTGACTCAGCGGTGCCTCCTTCTGCGCTCCTATGTGTATGCCCTTAATCCTTCCTGCTCTGGGATCTGCTCTCCCTCGGAAGACGCTGGCTGTGCCAGATACCTCTGTTTCCCCACTCTTACCCTTTTTCTCTTCTTAATCATTAAACATCTGCATTTGGCAGAGGTGCTATAGGGAGAAAAAACGAGAAAATTTAATAGCAGCTCCTGAGCGGGACGACGGCACAGAGGCATCTGCGCGGGTTTAATGGGCTCAGTTTCTCTCCCGCAGCGGTTTGGTGGCTGGCGAGGGAATGTCGCAGGATGGTCGATGGCTACGGCTGCTCCATCGGCACCCAGCACCCTGTCCACGGGCTTTTCTGGGAAGGGTCTCTCCCCTTTCCCTCCCTTCTCCCCGCTCCGAGCGGCCACCGCGGCACAAAAGGCGGGATGCGCAGGGCTGTGCGAGCAGCGCTGCCTGGACCGCTCCTTGGAGCCCCATCAACGGGTGCCGGAGGAAATTAATTGAATGCCGTGTATCAGAGGAAATAACAATAACAGTAATTGCACACATCCATGGCAACTGGAGGCGAAGATGTGCGCGGGGCTCTCATCTGCGCCCTGAGCAATCACTCTGCTCCCCGCTCCACTCACAATGGGTGCGCGGAGATTTCCAAGGCAGGAGGTGGTTTTCTTTTCCAAGGGTGGAGAGAGGCTTCCCTTTCCTCTGCTTTTCCTTTGCCAAAATCCAGTGTTTTCCAGGAAGCTTCTGAGGGTTGTGTGACTTCTCCTCACCATTTCCCACATCAGTACGGAGCTAAGGAGAAGATGCTCCATGATGAAGCTCCCTCCATTCACACTCGTCGGAGCTCTGGAGATCCGCACATGGACAGGGCAAGAGAAGTTGGTATTTGTTACCAACCGCAGCAAAAGTGTGGGCAGCTGTTTAGGTACTGAGCATTTACTGTGGGACTCAGAAAGTCATTGCTGAGCTGGAGGTGGTGCGGTTGTATATAATATTATATATACAATATAATATATTATATATATTATATATATACACCATATATATTTAAAAATTTAGATATTTTTATACTTTTATTTTTATATATTTATATATTTAAAAATTTATATTTTATGTTTATTTTTGGTATCTGAATGAAATGCCTAAAAATGCAGGTAGAATTCCCTTTTAAGGCGGTAAGAGCTGACACCAAGGGATGTCACCTGGTAATGCCGGAGACCTTCACTGAGGTGAAATCCCATGGCTTCTTCCCAGGAGTGCTCCGGGGGTGGTGGGATGGTTATTCCCATCCCCGGGAAGCAGGACTGGGATTTAACCCACCAAAGCCGGATCTGAATGTGCACGTTGGCTCTCCCTCTAGAACCTAGGGGAGATGATAGGACACAAGTCATCCCCTATTTCGGCTCATCCAGAGGGATCAACCCAGCCCTCGAGGCCACCAACACCAAGGCTGGCCACGGATAGCTCCAAGCGAACCTGCAAGCCGCTTTTCCCGAATTTCCTGGGCTGCTCCCATGCTCGGCACCGCGGGAGCCCCAGGGCACCGCGATCCCAAGCCGGTCCCGCTCGTATCCACATGGATATCAGGCCCAGCCATTAAGCACCTCCCGCCTCCTCTCCTTTTGTTAAAGCCAAACGAAACAATGTAATTAGCTTGTTACAATTAAAGTGACTCGACTGGATAAATTGTAATCACCCAGACTGAAGTTAGGCATCCCTGCAGGTCCCGGCCAGAGCAGCTGAGCTGCCTCATTTGCATAATTAAAATATACAAATGATAATGGATTTTGTACTCAATTTCCAGCGGCTGTAAATTCGAGAAACTATGAAATTAGAATAACTGAGACGGAGCCCGCCTTGAGGTAATGAGGATGACAAGTTTTGACAGTAGGGGTGTTTATAACACTAGTTCCTCGCTGCAAAATAAATAAGTACAAAAAAGATTAGACAGTGATATTAGTTAATAGTTCCATGGGCAGTGGGGAAAGGAGATAGACTGGTGATTACCTCTGCAAATTTGTGCTGCCTTTTTGACAAGCTCTCTCCTAACCTTAGGGGACACCTTTCGCCTGATTATGAGAAATTGAGAATGAATTAAACGCATAAAAAGGGTTGTCACCGACAGACAAACTAAAGCAAAAGAAATGAAATTAGTCTTGCCATTTTTAGCTTGCAGCGGGAGGAGAGGGGAGAGGGAAGGGGAAATGCTGCGAGAGAGGTTCCAATAACCCTGGGAGGAGGATATGAAGAGACCAAGGTGTCCTGGGTCAAAGCTGGCTTCATACACACAAAAAGAGGAATGTCCTTGGGATACTAGGTCAAAAGGGGAGAAAAAAGTGGTATTTGGTGGAAAATAACATCTTGGCCATGTTGGCTTTGGGTTTTGTGTGAGAAAAACATATCATCTTTCTATAAATAGCTTTTTTCCCCCCAAGAAATATATATATATATATCAGCAAATATTTGCTGCCTCCATTTTTCAGCCAGTGGATCCTTAGAGCTGGAAATGTGGCTGATCCAAAGGACCTGACAGGATGTGCAGTTCCTCGCCAGCCTCTCCATGACTGCGCAGACCTTGATGACCAGAGCCGTGGTCCAAACACAAACACAAATTAACGTTGCTCACAAATATTTGGCAAAGCCCCCCAAATGGGTACTTTTTTCTCAAGAGCCCAGACCTGCAGGAGCAGAGGAGCTGGGAACTTGTTGCCAGCAAGATTTGCCTGTCCCAGACTCCTTGGACACACTGATCTCCCTGCGTTGATCTAATGGATCTATTTGACAAAT
>JAVCKT010017335.1:0-14007 GCA_032273925.1 Rhynchotus rufescens
TGTATGAGGTTCAACAAGATCAAGGCCAACGGCCTCCTGGTTTGTATCAGGAACAGTTTAGCCAGCAGGACCAGGGAAGTACTAGGCCCCCTGTACTCAGCACTGGTGAGGGCACACCTGGAATGCTGTGTTCAGTTTGGAGCCCCTCACTACGAGAAGGACATGGAGGTGCTGGAACGTGTCCAGAGAAGGGCAATGAAGCTGGTGAAGGGGCTGGAGCCCAGACCTTAGGAGGAGCGGCTGAGGAGCTGGGGTTATTTAGTGTGGAGAAGAGGAGGCTCAGGGGAGACCTTATTGCTCTCTACAACTACCTGAAAGGAGCATGTAGTAAGGCAGGGGTCGGTGTTTTCTCCAGAATAACTACAGATAGGACAAGAGGAAATGGCCTCAAGTTGTGCCAGGAGAGGCTCAGGTTAGACATTAGGAAGAATTTCTATATGGAAGGAGTGGTGAGGCCTTGAAACAGGCTGCCCAGGGAAGTGGTGGAGTCACCATCCCTGGTGGTGTTCAAGAAACGTGTAGATGAGGCACTGAGGGACATGGTAGGGAGTTAGTGTTGATGGGCTTATGGTTGGACTCGATGATCTTAAAGGTTGTTTTCCACCCGAAATGATTCTATGTCTATGATTGTCTCTACTGAGGTACAGAATCTTGTACTTATCCGACAAGGAAAGGCGAATGTGAAACCTCTGTTCTGGGATATTCTTTGGTGCTGGGAACCTACATTTAACCCTCTTTGCCAGTGCATTCTTTGTGTCATTATGAAATAGGTTATTATAATTCATTTGTGTTTATAGAAGAAAATATGTCATGAGCTAAGTTGTCCTTTATGAGAACATTACCTAACATACTGAGCAATGGATTGAATTCAGTGTAATTTGCTATGGAGACAGACATCTAACTACAATAGTGTGTCTGTAGCAAGAGGCAATATTCTTGTTGTCAGTATATTATTAATAATGTTGTGTTTGTCTGGGAAATTGAAACAAGTGCTCATCAAAGTGAATCCAAATCTGCTGTTAATTATAGCAGTTGCTAATAGGCTGCTAGTAACAAGCCTGTGATTTTGGGAGAGATGGTAGAAGTTAACAGGATGTAAGACATACTGATTGCATTAAATTTGTTACTGGTGGAACTTGGGATGAATAAAGTATGAGTACCATTAGTGTGGAGATTTACATGGTAGTGATTTGAATACCTGATTGTAAGACAGTCATACATAAATTGAATATTTATGTATATACTTGGCACGTTCAAAAATTCTGAACGGATTTAAGTTCAGGTCCTACACTGCAAAATCCTCCTATGTGAAACAGTTTGTGTGCAGGATTCAAGCATGAGAATGTACCTGATTTTATAGTTATCTTTGTAGGGTTTACATGGGGATGAGTTTGCTGCCCCCTTTTTGCACAGTGGTGGATACACAGTTAGGTTTGTGAATGTACATCATTTTCAGGTAGTCCTGATGTCTTTCTGCCTTTTATTTCTCAATTTACTTTGAGTTCAGCAAAAGTACAATAAGAAGTACAGCAAGTCAAGAAACCACTGAAACTTAGTTTTCTTGTTTCATGATGAGTCATTTAACTTTGCCCACTATTACTACTGTTAAAATAAATATTACAGTAGAGAAGTCACTTGAAAATGTTAGAGAAGAAGCTGACATGAAGAAAAAAAAAGAAGCTTTCTTCCTCTACGAAAAAGTTTTTATTGGATATTTTATTACTAAAGGCTTTATAAGTATTTTATTGTAAATTAATGTTGAGCTAAAGCAGACTGAAGGCTCACCACATGTCCACACTAGCATGACTAAAAATAATTTAAGAAAACACTTTTTCTGATTCTGACTTCATTAAGTAACATCAACCTGAAGCCATAGGAAGGTTGTCCTCTCTTATTTTTTCTTTCTGTCTATATAAAATATTTGATCTTTAGTTATGAACCAAGGTGCTGATTGTAATGGTATATTTTATATGCACTTTTACAATATTCTGTGATCTAAGCTTCCTTTCCTGTGTGTCTTTTTTAACTGATATTGAAATGTTAGTATCACCTCTTGACTGCTTTCTCTTCCTTTAAGCTGTATTTCTTGGTGACTCAGTAGTAAAAAGTAAATGAGAAATACATAGATAGACTTCAGTTTTCATTCTACTAAATTCTGCTTTTCAAATTTCTTCTGTATACTTCACTATGCAGTAAGCTCACTAAATATTTCATTCAAATAGCTTGTCTTAAAAAAAAAAAAAGTTCATTTATTCAGTGCATTGCTATTCAGCTTTGCTGAAACAAATTTAGTGAGTCCTATCCATTTATCGATCCTTATTTAGCGAGCCGTCTCTCCGTGGGGTCAAGGGATGAACTACATGCTGAAAGCAATCAGCAGCTGCTTGAGTCAATCTAATTATTCTGTTCTGCCTTCCAGCAGATGACAGAAAAAGGAATTGGGGAAGGAGAGTTGTCAGCCCAGAGGCCAGTGCATGTATTAGAATGGCAGAAAATTAAATGCCATAAAGGTCCTGGACAGTGGCTTTAACTCTAAGAATTCCAAAAATTTTTCCCTGAGTCTTTTCATCCTTGGCTTAATTCCGCATGTACTTTATGGAAATGCTTCCCAGCAAAGTTCAGTTCTTCCACTATCTCTAAATAAATGTCAAGGGCAGCAATTGGACATGCTATTTTTTTATGGTGGGTTGATAGAAATAATTATTACTCCTTTTTTTTAAACGATAAAATAAAAAAGAATCAAAATAATTAGTCCATACAGGATTTGGTAAAGTAGGGAATGATTTTCAGCTCTTGCACTATTCATGGAAACAATTCTTTTAGCTTCAAGTGAGTAAGAGTAGATTATTCTGATCACTGCAGGGTGTTCATAGCCTGCACTTGCTGAGACTAGACCCCCAACACGCAGGCCGAGAGACACGAGGACGCGTTTGATGTGCTGGGCTGTCCGAGCAGAGCCAAGCCCTGCACGTAAGCAGCGCAGGGCTGAGCAGCCCTCGTGGTCACTGCGGGCAGCCCACGGGCAGCCAAGGCTCCGCGCTTGGCCAGGCGTGTGTGCTCGTGTGGGACCCGTGCTGGCATTAGCTTGAGATCAGGTGTGGGGATAGGAGACTACTTCACTCTCAGACTATTGCTATCAGTTAAAGTGCCGGGTAGAGTCAGGCTGTACTCTTAGCCTGACTGTGGCGAAGTTGGAATTGCTTTTTAGACAAATTAATCATTGCATGAAATGCTGGAAACCTCAAATCGTTAGCATTACGCTATCACAGCAAAACACTTTCATTAAAAGAGCTATAATTAAAAAATGATTTTTTGAGAATAGATTAGTGATTTACCTTTATTTCCACTATTTTAGCTCAAGGAAATGTAAAAAGAGAACAAGCAGTGGGCATACACAATGGAAAAAGGAAACTGGATAAGTAATTTTAATGATATGATCTTTTTGATCAACAGAGACAAGGAAATAGTATGGGGGTGAAAGAGAAGAACACATAAATAATTGCAAATGCTCAACTGTAAGGTTACAAATAGGAAACTAAGGAAATTATGTATATAGATCTTTGCAGTTTTGCATACATTATCTTTTATAAACATTGTGACACTCAGTAGATCCTCAGATAAATGAGGTTCATGAATATATTTTTGTCTACTTAGCCTCAAAAGTGAAGTCCAAGAGTCAAGTTTTAGCATTACCTAGAAGATAAGCTATTGCCAGGCTAGAGAATTACTATATCAAATAGTAACCTGCACAGATTTCCTGCAGTTTCTTTGGTACTGTGTTTTACTGAATATCACATGAGTATCTGTATCATAGTTTGACTTCATGAAAAATATTTTTTTTCTTAGAAGAATAAGTGAGATAGTAACAGAAATGAAAAGAATGAAAGCAGAATGGAAAAACATTCAAACTTATAGTGGCTCAAACAATTCTAAATCACTGTTTGTATTTAATAGCTCTGGACAGTAGTCCCTCAAACTCAAAGAATTTCATATAAAAGGTTCATACTCTAAAAATGTTAGCACACACAACTTAGTTACAAATCTGTGGCTGTCCAAGCTTGACAATGTTCAGATGCTGGTTGTGTTTTTCTTTGTTGAGAGAGACCTGATTTCCTTTGCAGGTACTTCATAGCTGTTCATTATAGCAATATACGACTGTTTTAGATACAATACAAACAGAATGGTGACCCTGTATATCTTCCTCTGGGAATGTAGGTTAGAACCTTAAAATTTTACACATTCATAACCTAATAATAAGTGCTAGGTGGCACAAAAAGAAGGCTTTTTCAACAGCAGTAGCATGATTTCTACCAGGCAATTTTGTCAAGCTGCTCTAAAAATACTTCAATTTTTTTCACAAAACAAACAGTATTCTTGTTAAGTTATTGGTCAAGTGATATTTACCAAAAACAAACAAGCAAACAAACAACAACAAAAAAACACATGGGGAAAAATAGCAATAAAGCCATTTGGAAAGAAAAAAATAAGAGAAACAACATGTTGAATTATAGGGCTTCTGAATTGATAGCTACTGCAACTAATGGGTATAAATAATACAATACTTTCCCCATGGGGGCATAGCTAGCTTAATTAGTTAATGGCTGAAAAACACTTTCAGATCCTATGGAGAGATATGCTAAGATGTCAGAGCAGCGTGTTTCTTAATAAAAGTCTAAATGTGGTTATATAACATTGTTCTGTATCTGTGTCAGTATATTCAGCTGCTGTCAGTGGTGATCCTCTGGTTCATGTATTGTTGGGCTTGTATAAAATTCAGAAAATTGATCAATGCAAGTTAGATGTGATTATGCTTTGGTAAACTGACATACATTAAACGTTTACTTCATATGCTGATTAAGATCACCTTTTTTATATAAAGTATTAGGTATTTTTAATGGATGGTGCTTCTTTGTGGGCATCTTCATTTTCCTTACACTGAAAATCCCTTTTAAAAATAAGTCTTTAAATTTTACAGTGTATTATATAAAATTGTAGTATTACATTGTAGTTATATAAAATGCCTGGCCCTATAAGTGTGTGTGTGTATATATATATATATACACACACATATATATATACACACACACCCATATGTAAAATTATATAATCATGACCAAATGTGGCAAGATAAATGACAAGAACATGATGGACTATGACCAAATAAATGTCTCTTTCTCTTGCAAGTTCCCATTATAGTATTTGGAAACTTAGTGTAGTTTTTAAATCTTCTGGTGGGAGGGGTACAGATTTTAACCTCTTATTTCATGCAGTGAAATGCAATTTTTCCTTTGTATTTCTTCAGTATGGTTTGTGCAAAAGCTTCAAGAAGAGTTTATCTGTCCCTCGTAGGATATTTTTTTTTTACATGTGTTTATGTGAATTTTCAATAATTGAGCAGATTCTGACATGACAGAGCATCCTTAAGCTCAAATGCCAAATAATAAGCTAATTTATTTGCAGTGAGTATCACCAGCCGTCATTTCTTGGGGAGGACTTGAAAACTTCAATTCTGGATCTTAACAGTGGTAATAGTCCCTTTTAGAAGTTGGTGCTAGTTCAGAGTTTGGCGAATGCTCATGTTTAAATTCTCTTGTTGATTTATCTCTTGTTTTCTTCCAGAACTCATGAGCACAGACTAACAAGTGCAAGTGGTTTCCCCATTAACAGCTCACATCATGCTGCCCTGGCCCGGCTTCTCATTGCCTGCTTCTTTGTGTAGCAGCCCGGCTTTCTCACGTAATTTTCTTGACAAATAGCTTCCTCACTAATATTTCAGCCCTCTTCCCAGCCCTGGTGAAGCACCAAGCCCCAGGCAGGGACATACATCTCCTTCCTTAGGACTGCTCTAATCATTCCTTTAAATGCTTTGTCAGAACTTGCAGGAGATACATGCAGCCGGTGCCGCTCCAGCTCGTGGTGACGCTTTGTACACGTGTGGCTCTTACACTTACCAACTGGGAGCTGTTGTGCTGTGGGGGGATCTCTGCTGCAAACAGTCATGTTTCCTCTTCTTTATCTGCAAGGGAGTTTGTGAGACCCAGTGATTCTGAAGTAAAACCCAAAGAGAAATTTGTCTCTCTCTTTTTCGTTTGGCTGCTGAAATACACGTAGTTCTGGGAAGTGCCCTGTTGGTTCCCCGGCTTTCCTTGGGGCTACAGCAGAGACCGACCAAGGAGCAGTGCTGCTGCTGAGGGCGAGTCGGAGTTGAAATCAAGCACACACCAACATCACGGCTAGGGCTGAGATGGGCGTCTCTAGTGATCTTCTGGCTCAAGGTGGTAGCAAGTACGTGAAACTCTTTGCTTTAGATGTTGATTACATACACAGTGGAAACTTGTTTTGAATTGGAATCGGCAACCAAAACTGTAACATGATGTCCAGGATGTTATTCTGTAATGAACTGTGGACTTCCTCAATTCTTCTCAAGAATGTAGGGAAATAGGAATTGGAGCACTATGGAGATGTAGCAGACAAAGCTGAAGTAAAGATGGTGACTTCTCCTTTAGTTTGTGGAAAACCTGAGTGATTCATGCTAGTCTACTTCTCAGGCTTGACTCTTCTAAGTCATTTGGTTTTGTTAGTGTTGGGTAGGTTGAGTTTGCTTATTACTTTGACCTTTTTGTACTGTGACATGTAAAATTGTGTTCTTGGATATGTTGAATTCTTTGTTGTTGGAGGTTACATGTAGCCTGTCTGTATGTTGGATCTGATCTGTAAGACATTGCAGTATTTCTTTTTGCCTTTTTTCTCGAGCGTGCTGTCAATCTGTATTTGATTAGTGGGTTGATAAAGCATCACTAAAGCCTATCACTTTGTGCTGTTTTGCACTATATAGCAATGTGAGGTCTTCAACACATAAGACATCACTATGGAATGTCACATATGGAATATGACAATGCACATGGAGGTGACATGCTGTATATATATGACTTGCTGTGTCACATTGAGGTGACATGGAGGAGCAGTGTTGAAGTTGGTAAGGACATTCTTCTGTCTAACAGTGCATATAAGTACTATGGGATTCTATATCCCCCATGCTGTAGTGTTGCTGTTTCATAGTGTAGTGTTTTGCATTGCTATATAGAGGCAATTGTTATTACTTATAACTAGTTACTTATTCTTCCTTTACGTTCTTAACAAATCTGCACTCATCTCATTCTTGGTAACTCATGTAATATTCTGATTTCCTGTTAAGACAAGATGGAGTTCTTTTTGATTTTGTTATATGCAAATGGTGTAGTTAATTAGTGAAAGCTAAAAAAATACAGCAATATACGTAAATACTTCTAATATTGAGTTTCTAAGCAGATTATTTTTTACTTAAAAGCCCTCAGGAGTAAATTTTTGATGGCATATACAAGCATATAGAAATAAAGATAGTGATTCTGCAGATGGTAGAGGAGAAAGAAGGCAGAAGAGACATTGCTAATGCTTACTGTACTGAGGATTTATAGTTTCTAATGGTTTCTGACCCACTGATCTGACAATTATTTACAATATTCCTCCTAAGGAAAAATGCTAGTTGGTGACGTTTTCAAGATCCTGTAAAGAGAATATTCCTTCAGCAAATGAAGGTGATGCTTTTCAGACTGATTCTCTTGAAAAATGGATGTGCTTAAGAATATGAGATGTCCTTGGGAATATTTAATTGCCTTGCCTTTTTGCAGCCTGCGATTTGTAATGTAATGTGTTGAAAACATGTTTGTGTAATGAGGATTTAACCTTAAAACATTAAATTGACCATCAACCGCTTTTATCTCATTGTGCAGGGGAGAAAGCACACAGGTCTACCAGCAGGAGCACAAGTCACAGCTATTAAGCTTTCAGAACGGTTCTTGCTCCTTAGTCATGGAACATTCTCGCAAATTTCCCTCCAAGGCTTAATTGAAATTTCTTCAGTAGAGAACTACTCTCTTTTAGTTTATGAAAAAGAAAGAAATAATTAAAGTATAAGCAAAAATTTAATACTGTTTCTATGGAAGTATGATTTTCCTTAATTTAGCCTGCTTTCATAAATATACATCAAAACCTTTTTCCTGTTTATGAGTTTGGTGTCCTTCTACCCATCTTCTAGAACCCTAAGTCTGAATTTGTGCCTGGAGTCTTTAACTTCTAATGCCACCTGTGCTACATACTCTTCCTTATTTAAAAAATTATATACCCCTTGAATAATGCAGCTGTACCTGGTTAGCTTGCTGATTGCAGATACCATTTCTCAACTACTTAAGCCAGATCCATTAAAGGATGTCTTGAAACCTCATTATGTCAATCTTTGAAGCAATCTTACTGCTGCTAGGCAGCACAATTTACAGTTGTTTTGATCACTGAAATTAATTTTACCTCTCTTGAAATACATCTGTTGAGAAATAATATCATTTTAATAAGTGTGAAACTTACGGATAAACCAGAATAGTCTTTGAGTGGCATTTTGTGTCAGGATAAGCTTAAAGTTCTGTGGTGACATTTTTGGTGGATAGCCTGAGGTATGGAAATCTGTTGCACTGTAGTATGAAGGATGGCATTTTTCATCATTTGCAATATTTAAACATGAAACTGAATGGTGAGTGTACTCGGCATGAGAATGCAGGATATTTTAAAACTAGTGCTTGCCCAGTGATCCTTGATTTCAGCCTGTGCTGCCGTGTGAAGGACCTTGAAGGTGATTTGAGGCGTGCTTCAGAAGGAGGCCTGTGCATCTGTGCCTGCCTTCAGGTGCCTGTGCATGTAAAACTCACGTTTGTTGAGACAGGCATCTTTCGGATCAGTGAGTTGTTGTTTTTACGTTTTTTTTCTTATTTAAGAGGATCTTACATGTAACACATAAGACAGCCTGATCATGCCTTATCCTAGAGCACATTTTTTTATTTTTCTCTTTCAGTATTACAAGTCTAAAAACATTGCAAAAGGCATTATTGTGATAAATGTATCTCTATTAGAGAGCAGGCAGCAGGCCAGGTGATGACATATTTTTGCTTCAGTTAAGAAAGAAAAAGCCCAAATCAGGAAAAGACTTCTCCTATATCTTTCTTATAGCTTACTGATGGATTATTAAGATGAACTTTTATGTTTGTGAAAAAAATAAGAGACAAATGCTCTAAGGCGACACTATTTTGCCTTCTGCATGCTACTAGGTATTGTATGTAGTATTTTGGTCCATCAGGTGCTTAGCTGTCATCGACCTCTGAAAATTAGCAACACCTGGAGGGTTGGATTCTGAGATGGATTAGTTCTAAATCGACTGGCAGGTTATTTCAGGGGCCTTTGCGCATAATACAAATTCAACATCTTTGGTTAAGAAAGAGAGCCTGTTCTGATGTGCAACAAGACACCTTCATTTTAAAATGAACTTGAAAAAAATCTGAGCTTGCTGTTGTTATTGTATGTGAAATATTTTTTGATGTCCCATGCGATGTAGATACAATCATGGCAATACAATGCTATGTGCTGCCGCATGCCCACATAGTTTTCAAAACTAAAATTCAGTGCTTAGCAAAATCGCTAAGCAGACTGGTAAATGTCCAATTTTAGCAGCCTAGCATATGTTTATAATTTTTGTTTTAACATATGCTATGTTGGTTGAACTCCCCTCCCCACACATACGGTAGATAAAATCTGTCACATCACAAAATGGTGGCAGCCCAACTTTTCTAACGTTTTCCACGGCCCTTCAGAATCTTGCATTAATTAGTTATTTTTGGATGGGAGACAGACTCTTAGAATTTTGGTTGCAAACCTTTCATGTACTTCAGTTTATGTATGCAGCAGCCCATCTGTATTTCTGCATCCATAAGCAGGGAAAGGCACAGGGCGCACGGAGAGGGCCGTCACCGAGAGCTCAGCATGCTCTTCGTGCACAGTTACACACGCGTGGCAAGCAGCCCCAAGGCAGGCCCGTTTGCTTCACTGCTTAGCTCTAGCCTGCTCACACGACAGCGTTCTCTTCTTCTGTGAAGAGAAATGGGTGAATAAAATACTGGTGCACAAGCCTGTTTAGTTGTATTATGGATTGCTGATAAATTTCTCTCTTTTCTCTCTCTCCCTTTTTCAAAGGCAAGCATAAGGAAGAATTTTGCTGATGGTACTCCTCTTCTAAAATGGTCTCACTGGAATAGGGAGCACTTGTGACAAATGCCGTTGCCCCTGTGATAACGCTGCCTTAATCCTTGCTTTACTGTGGCGCGGAAGCCTGGGCTTAGACGTGGAAAGACTTGCTGTAGCCGTATAGAAGTATGATCCCGTATCCCACCCAGCTGTCTTTGGGTTCACACCAAGGCCGCAGCTGCAATATGCTTTTTTTGTTGTTTCCCTGTTGTTAGGCCCCAGACTGTGGTGTGCTTTGGTTCTGCAAAGTTTACGATGATCCTGCTCGGGAATGGCCCTTTATCTTGCGAGGGAAGATGGAGCCGTGCCAACTTGTCAGTCAGCCGCTGCTGCTGCCACAGCGGCGGGGTGCTCTCTGTGGTTGAGGACTAGCTTTGGCCAGCTGTGGTCGTATGGAGGCCTGGTCTGTCTGCGGTGCTCACGGGGCTCCTCGCATGCCCTTGTCCCTGCCTAGCCCAGGTTCTGCCTCCTCTCCAGGCTGGACACAGGCTCATGCCCACGCGCAGGCGTGCATTGGAATGCTTTGTCAAAACATCACACTGACAGCCCATACACTGTCAGCCCTATCAAACATAACTGGTTTCAGGAGCTGGGTCTGGCATCCGAGTATGCAGGAGGAGATACAGGGACTGGCCTGTCCTCCTGTGCTAGGCCAAAGAGCTGCTCGTGCCCCAGGAACACGGAGGTGGCAGAGCCAGGGAGAGCAGATAGGAGCCTTGGTTAGTGCATGTCCTTCTACAGAGCTTCACGAAGGGCCCCGGGAGCTCCCACTAAGCCGTGCACCTCTCAAGTCCACAGCGTGTAACCGCCTGGTAATGCTCATGGAGTACATCTGCAGTCTGTGGATCATAGATGACAGTGATGGCTTTTCAATGCTTATTTCATATTTATTTATTTATTTGCAGCAACAGGACTGCTTTTGTTTGGCTTGCTGTGGTTATTATCTGACTAACAGTCTTTGCTGTGGAAATCGAGTTTTGTCAATGTGCACAGAAATTAGTTCTGTGTTACTGCCAAATGATAAGCGTAATGGAAATGAAAAAAAGGAAGTGAGACATTAATCTATGGGTTTTTTTTTTCAGACCTTTAGCTAGAAGTCTACTAGAAATAATTGTCTATTGATTACAAGTGAACATAATTAATCAGTGTATCTTTAGCATCAACTGCAGATCTGCAATCTTTAGCAGAAAGGTAGAGGGTTTTATTTACTTTCCAGTGTTTCTTTCCATGTTGTGGAGTAATTCTTTGGTTTGAATTTCTGTTGTATGGTGCAGAGCCATTATTCCTTCCTTCCTTGGGTTTTTTTTTTTTTTTTTTTTTTTTAATTTATTTTTTTATTTATTTTATTAAAAAACAATTTAATTAACAAAATTTAATAATTTTTTTATATTTTGTTTTTTTTTTTTTTTTAATTTATTTTTTTCTGTATGAGATTCATCACCAGTTGAATGAACCTAATTTCATACTGTTTTTCTATGTTGGTTCTCAAACTGGCATGCATGCTTCTGTGGTAAAAAGGTGAGAAGAAAAAAGTGTCAATGAAGAACTTCTGTGTAGAACTTCATGAAAAAGCTGCATGCGATACCATGTCAGTGATAGTGACAGTGAACTATTATGTGAAAACTGAATGGTCATCTGATTTTCAGAGGACTACCATTTAGAAAAGCTGAAAACATCATGATACTTCTGATGAAATCGTAAGAGTTTTTCTTACTCTCTGGTTATGTATAAGATCTGAATTGATTTTTTTTAGAAAAATAGATGTATGGGCAGATGGTGATATTTACTTAAGGGAAACTGAATTCATTATCTGACTAGAGCTGGTTATTTCAAGCAGCTGTTTGAAAATGAGAACTTACTTTTTTATGAGGGAGAACGTATGTTTAGGGAAAGTGGATCCTCTCTTTTCAAAATATAAGGCTGTCACTGGCTTAGTCTATGGCAGAGGCTTTTGTTATGTCTATATGTGAATTCGTTTATGGAAAAAACCTTAACTGAAATAGTCAAAAGCTAATCTTGTGAAATAATTTTGCAAACTAAAAAAGTCAAGCTTAAAAGTCTCCAAAATAGATGAAAGTTGTAGCTGTTCTTTTTCTTAAGATCTTGGACCAGAAAAGTGGGCGAGCGAGCTCTTTTGCTATAAAGGGTTCTTTTGCTTTAAAATTTCTTCCTTTTAGAGCAAATATTTAGTAATCTTACCTGCCAAATTCAATTTGTTACTATCCAACCTGTCTTTATTTTGAATTACTGACATATGATTACTTCAGAAAATTACTTGAAAGCCCCCAAATTACTTGAACTTCTTTAGAGAATATTCAAAAGTAAGCCAGAGGAAAGGAAACCAAATGTGAATGTACCTGTTATCTTTTACAGATCAGAATTTTGAAGGATGTGTATTTTAGGCTTGATCATATGTATTTTTGAAGCCCAAGCATATTAAAAATGATCTTAGCTTTTTGTTTCTTCATGTTTAATATGTTTCTGTTAAGTTCCCCTGGAAAGATGGCCAGATACCGTTAGCCATCTGTAAAGGTTGAAGACTATCAAGAAAATTGCAGTTTATTCATTGCTTATCTTCTTTTCTCATTTCTTTAAGAGTACTTTCATGTGATATTTTTCTGTGCGGGAAGCCTGAGACCCTGGATTTCTTCAGGATTTCTTAGAGTTATATGAACCAATTCACTGAAAATGGTACCCATGTCACTTACCTTTTAAAGTTTCTGGTTTTCTATTCCATCATAAGAAATCCGAGGTGCTTACTTACTGGAATCTGTGTTAACATTTTCAAAGTTATCTATATGTTTTCAGTGGTTTTACTTCTCAGAATGGGCTCACACAGTTAGTGGCTTCATGACCCTCAGAACGCCTCATTTTCAGAATTCCCTCTCCAAACACTCCCGAGTAATGCAGCTATGTGTACACGAAGCACAAAGAGAATCTCTTTCTAAACAGAGCGGATGTACAAGGATGGCTTTTTGCTCTAAGATGCATTGTTCAGTCTGCACAGTCATAGCCCTTCACTCACATTCCTCCAAATTGCAAAGCCTCCCGACCACATAATGGTGCAAGCAGTGAAAATAAGAGATGTTCTAGGAAGATTTTCGGGCTCTCCCCAAAATGTTAGCATCAGCTCTTCGTTGAATCTTCACCGAGAATCTCATGCCATGCACATATGTGACCTTGCTCTGTTGGTGTATATATATATACATATATGCTTTATGGTTTGGCTGCCTGCTTTTATGTAGTGGCATAATTGTTTGAAAGGTTAGGCTGGTTTTGTTTGACCTCAGGTAGGAGATAGCAGTATATGCGCAGTGGGTGCCTCAGGCATTTTCATAGAATCATAGAATCACAGAATGCTTAAGGTTGGAAGGGACGTCAGAGGTCATCTAGTCCAACCCCCCTGCTCATGCAGGGTCACCTAGAGCACGTGGCACAGGGCTGCATCCAAGTGGATTTTAAACATCTCCAAAGGAGGAGACTCCACAACCTCTCTGGGCAGCCTGTGCCAGGGCTTTGTCACCCTCACTGTCAAGAAATGTTTTCTCAAGTTCCTGTGGAACTTTTGGTGCCTCAGCTCGTGGCCGTTTCCTCTAGTCCTATCGCTGTCCACCACTGAAAGGAGGCCGTCCCCTCCTCCTCACTGCCTCCCTTGAGGTATTTATACACACTGATCAGGTCCCCCCAATGTCCCCCCAATATCCCCCCAATGTCCATATGTCCCTTTATGGCACATTTTGTTTGTGCCATAAGCTGTGAGGTTATCGAAATACCTTCTGTAGGCTCTTTAATCCTGAAGGAAACAAAAATAAAATATGTTAATGCCTAGGTCTTCATAAGGAAACCCCGTGACTGAGGAAGGGCATTGTTAAATCTCTGAGTTTCATGTACATGCATTCTCTTATT
>JAVCKT010017337.1:0-11548 GCA_032273925.1 Rhynchotus rufescens
TGAACATTGGCCGAAACAGTAAATAACCTTCCATGGGGTTTACTGAAGGACGTACTACAAATGGCTTTCAACTGGCAGTTGGCATTCAGTGCTTTCAGAAAATGGCTCTTACCTACAGAAAACCATTAACTTGAAAGAAATCATATATTGTCATTCAAAAACTCTCTAATATTTCGGTCTCAAAAAGCAGAGTATTATTACTAAGATTCAGAGCAGGTGAGGCTTAATTATTAAATATTAAACTATCCATTTTCAAAGATGGCTTGCCAATCATTTTAAGAATCCAAGAATCAGAGAAGTGCATTTCTCCCACATGCACATCCTTGAGTGTAGTGCTAAAAATCCAGATTCAAAGATAAGTCTTCACACATAGGCTCTATTGAGGTCTGCAGTACTGTCCCTCATAGTAGTTACAGCTCCTGTTTTAAATCCAAGACTAGCCAGGAAAGACAGAGAAGGTATCCCAATTACTCCACAACATCTTGAAGAATGCAAGAGATAATGTTTGGATTTGCATTCATTTCACGAGCTAGTTAATATCTTTTCCACATCAAACTAGTAACTCTGATCTCCTGTGTTCCGTCCCATCTAGATTACAATCCAGAAAAAGTACAAATGTCATGGTGAAATACTTAGATTTTTTAAAAAAAATGTTCCCTCTCTGCTTTCACACATGAAAGTTAGCTCCGTAAACCCAAGCTATTACCATTCTGCATGAGTCAGAAACTGGATGGTTGTTGGTGTTCATTAATTTGGATGAAAAGCACAAGTCCTCTATCAAGCATTATTTCTGGTCTTTTGGTAACATTAATAAAGTGTTGGCAAGAACACTTTTGGCAAGAAACATGTCCAAACAGCCAAAAAAACTATAATAAAACACAAGGCATGCACTTATTAACTTGATACAATCCAGCTTAGATAAACCAGAGATGGCCCCAAACTACAAAATGCCCATGAAGACTAAAATCATAAGTGTCTAGCACATGAGTTTATAATCCAGTTTAACTCTCCAGCCACCCTTCTTTTCTCCTCCCATCTCTAACATGGTCACCAAGTAGGTTATAGTTTCCTAATGACATATCTAGAGTGAGAAAAATCTTTGTGAAGTGGAAGAATTTATAACTAATTAAAAAAGTAAAAATAGCTGTTTGATGCAAATCTCCCATCTACTTCAGTTTGGAGGCAAAAATAGCATAAAGATTACATTAAGCTTCTAGAATTATTTTTTTTTTGGTCCCAGTAAGTCCACAGGACAAATAAAAGCCTATATACTGAAAGAAAAAGTCTCTTCCTCTTCAAGTCTGTGAAGACAGAGTTGGTCTTCACAGACTATTCCCCCAGTAAACACCAAATCTTACAGAAGTCATCAGGCCAGGTGGTATCACAGACTCTTCCTGGGATCCACAGGAGGAGATCCAATTTAACCACTGGATGCCATGCTTGCCTCTCAACTACCCAGTGATTTCTCAGGCTTTTATAAGAGTATTCCTTTGCAATCAGCTCCTTTTCTGGTAAATCCAGACCTGTCACAACAGGCAAGGAAAGACTTGATCAAGAATGACCCAAGTCATTTATGGAAGGAAATTTGCACTGTGGCTACAGCAATCCTTGCTGCTTCCCAAGCTTGAGTTGATGGCAACATCAGAATGCAAGTCTAAATAGACTACAAAGAAAGGAATGGTTATCTTCAAGTTACAAACAAGTCAAAAAATTACATATATAAGTACCCTTACCTACTTATCTGTAGGCAAGGTGATGTTCACTGCAATTTTATGAAAATTACTTAGCTACAGAAAACACAAGTAGCAGATGCTTCAGCAATTAATTGTATTCCTTACAGCATTAGAAAAATCAAGTATAATGAACAAGCAAAACAAAAACATTGTCAGCTGAAGAGTCTTTAAATTATAAACAGAGAATACCACACCTAGAAGCATCGGGGGAAAACCTACCAATTTCCAACCACCTCCTCTCGTGCAGTGGCGGGGAGTTACGGCTTGGAGGGTGTTGCTTTCAAGGAAAGGACCTACTGTCAACTGAAGTCAAACTGAAATTTCTGTCCCAATACAGTACTGCAAAACCATATAACATTAATTAGGAAGAATTTTAACTCCTCGTAGATCATTTTGAATAAATAGGGGACAACAGCTACACAAACCACCGCTTTACTTTGAAATTCCACTTCCCACATTAACATGACATGAGCAGTCATCCTTTCTAAAATAACAAATTGAAGCTTATACACAACGGCATCAAACTTGGGGCTTTCCTCTTCTCCTACAATGGAGAGTTCTACATCATTCTTCATGTCCACGTTAGAAAACATGACAGCATAAGCAAAAACAGGGTGAGCAAAATATTGATACAAGTTTTTTCATTTCACTTTAATTTGCACACCTTTCCATGTGCATCTCCTTAATTTACAGAGACACTACAATGGGGTTATACTGTACAGAACTTTCTGATGCAATCCAACCTGATACATCAAAAAATAAATAAAAAAAGAAGTGATGACATGATAACTGTGCTGTAAAGGAGGTGGCAAGGAACATTTTAATTTCATCTGAAAATCTGTCAGGACAGTTTTGTCATCACAAGCCCAGCTCCCTTCCTTTTTCATAGTACCATATACAATGCAATGTGAAAACCTTCCAGCTGAAGAGGATTAATACTGACACTTGATTTTTTTCCCATGTATAAGTAATATTGGCTTTAGCAACAGCCATACACGTCATCTTTTATGTTGTATGACATCTAGAACCGATTTACAGAACCCTTCTCCCAACAGCTCTGCAGACCCATGGAGGCAGAAAAGAAGTAGGAAAGAGAGACTTACGGGAGCACAGACAGTGATTAGAGGGAAAGAGGCCAGGACAGAAGGCACATCACACACCATGCCCAGCGCCTAGATTAATAGGAAGAGACCAGAGAACTGGAACGGAAAATGGCTGTGCGGGCGACCTTTAGCACAGGCAGAGCCACCCCTGAAAGGGAACCTTAGAAGGGGATGTGCTCAAAACACTCCTCAAGAAAGGAGCGAACAGGCAACTGGCAGGCAGCTGACAGACTTAAGATTCCTGGGTAAGACTTAAAATTCTGCTGTTTTTTTTTTCCAGGTCGTGGGGGTCTTTTTGTGTGTGTGCTTTATTGTTTAAATATCCTTTTGACCTGAATTTACATTTCCTTATCCTTCTGTTCCTTTAATTAGATTAATGACTCTTTCATGGCACCCTGTAGGTGTTGCAGAGTGGCTGCTTTAAACACATTTGAAATGTTAATTAAAAATGCTAACAGCTATGCTCTGTAACAAAAAAGCCTAGTACCATGAGATTGATGAAACACATCCGGAAAAAGTATTTAATATAGCAAAATAATCCCGGGCAATTGTCAAGTAGCCCTTTCCCATAAACACACAGTTAACATAGGCTTTAAGTGAACTTTCACTATAGAAAGATTATTCTAAGCATTTAAAACAGAGCAGAGCAGCCCGATTCCCCCCTCTAATGGGGAGTCTTCCAGCATCTGAATGGCCTGGAAGTTTAGTTAGATAAAAGCAACGTAGTTATTTTTAGCATTCCACAGGCATAAAAATACAGCTCTAAACTGTGACCTACAGCTATGCACAGCCGAGCATCACGTCATGCGGCAGCCTCAACTTTAGCTAGAAGCACATCTCCACTTGCTTCAGACTATCATGAGTCGTTTCGCTACCAACAATACCTTGGGATGGATTAAGCAACAAGCCTCTGAAATCGTTGCCATCTTTTCTCAAATTGCTGCCAGCAGCAAAACTCATTTGAGAGGTAGGAGACCTTAATGGACTTCGTAGAAAGTATTCGAGAGACTGTTCGGTTAAATGGATTGCTGCTTCTCTCTGCTAAACAAATTGGAAAAGAACTTTAAAAGTAGAAAAACTTAAGCTGTCATATTCGGTACAGAAAGTCATTTTTCACAAGCGTCGTTTGAGTAAATGGGAAAACTTCTTTTTCTTTCAGCAGCAGCAACCTGGAAACAGGATATGCCAGAGTAAGAGGTCTTCAAGCAAACTCACCTGAAACGCTATTCACAGACTACTGCAAAGGTAATTTATGTTATTTATTCCAATCAGCATGCTGCATCTGTGTGATTTGTAACTAACTGCAATGTAAAAGCCTATTCCATCTTTGTTTGTTGGAAAATTTATTTCAAATAAGAAAGTACAAAAGTTTTAAACAAGTGAACATGGAATTCCACCACTTATCTTCATTTAATAATAGTTAAAATGAAAGAATAGTTTTAAATTATGTATCTTTAAACCCCCTATATTTTGTCGAGATGACAAAATATTTTTGAGAGGAGGTGCTTTTCTTCCCTCTGGTCTATTTAGCCAAGTAGATAGTTGTAGACATTAAGTATTTTATGACTGTCTCCAGATTTATAAAGTGTCTGATTTTACGATGGCCCGGTGACAAACTACCTATTTTTCCCCAAAGCTTAAAAATGCCACTTTTTGGCTGGATGAAATGGCCAAAAAATGATTCCTACAAATCCACACAATATCCAGGATCTGAAGTAGTGACGAAAACCCTGCTGAGAGAACTGAAGTGGCACCTGAAGGAGCGGGAGAGGTTAGTGCAAGAGATCGAAAGCGACCACCACGTCCAGAAGGTCGGTGTGGATTACAACTGGCTGAGGAGCTACCAGAATCCCCAAGCCACCATTCCAGCCACTGAGCAGCGGCAGCTCGAAGTCCTTTGCTCACAAATTCAACCCTGCCAGACTGGAACCGTTCTCAGCAGGTAATACTCTCATATTCCTGTCCCTGAGTACTTTATTATAAGCAGGATATTTTTTAATAACTAGTTCAAACTTGTATTTCGCTCTGATCTCTCCTCCAAAGCATGACCAGCAATTTGTATGTATTTTTACAGGTGTTTTGTCATACACTAGGGAAGTTTTTTGTAAGCATTTTTCCTGGTCTAATCTCAAAGCAAAGGAAGTCTCACGGGTTTAAACATGTTGCCTCTTAATACTTCGCTTCTCTTCCTCTGTAATTTATCCCCAGGACTAATTGAACAATTAATTCAATAAGCAAAACTCAAATGAAGGCATTAATACAATGCATTGTTTTATGCAGAAACTTGGTCTCACTAACAACAAATCCCAAAAATTTATTAAACAAGCCAAGTAAGTATTAAAAAGGTTACTGTATTCAAATAATAAAAATCCATCTTATGAAGAAAAATTCTCCAGTGCCTGCATTTTAAATTCATTTTTCTAGGGGTGCACAGAAAAGACAAAAAGAGCCTATGTGCCTTTTAAAGCCCAGAATGTACCTAAGGGCAAAGTCAGTTTAAATCAAGTTACCCAGATGGCAGGGGAGAGAAGGGAGGGAAGGAGGGAGAAAGGGAGGAAGATAAATAAATAAATGAAGCACAAGGCAATGCACCCAATAACAACAGCTTCCCTGTCTCCCCGTAGCTGGAGCCCGTCCAGCACCTTGTCAGAGCCTTTCCCGTTTATAATCTTCTTGGGACACGGGGGAAATGCGGCAGCCAGGAAATCAGTGGGACCAAAGGGCTGTGGTTTCCTCCTCCCTCGCCTCCCGCCGCAAGCCGAGTGAGGACTGACACGTAGGGGAGTTTCAGCCCTGACAATTCTGGATTCTTTTCAGCTCTAATTTCAGTTCTTGTTCGCTTCCAGATTTCGCGAGGTTCTCGCGGAAAACAACGTCCTACCTTGGGAGATAGTCTACATATTCAAGCAGGTGCTAAAAGATTTCCTTACTACCATTGAGCGGGAAAACCACCAGGAGCAAGCGGCAGACGGGAGGAATCCGAACGGCGCCGAGCGCCTCGGCCCGCGCGGAGACACCTGCGACACCGCCGACAAGGACGAAATCCCCACGGTGTCGAGTTATGTGGACAAGAACACGCAGAGCATGTTTCCCACCTTCTCCCACAGGATCTGGAACCTGCCCTACTACTACCCTTCAAGCTAAGGCGGCTCGGGCTCCTTCCACCAAGCTGAGCATCTGTTTCAGTTCCTCTGCTGTGCCCGCTGCCCACAGACGCGAGACACGCTCCCGCCTGTGCGCCCAGTTCGGAGGTTCATATCCTTGATATTAGCCGGTATGCATTCCACAAGCTTTACATAGGAATATTCCTCCTCTTCCTATCGTTATAGCTCCTTAAAGATGTTGTGTTTAAAGGTACCTTTTAACCAAAAAAAATGTACTGTAGCCATTTCTGGGGAAAAGAGCAGGAAATAACACACTGGAGCATCATTTTTCAGCCACATATCTATCTATATGGCTAAAAAATAAAAGTGTTCCTTTATATGTACATATATACATATGTGTACATATATGCACACAGAGTATATATTTAAACAAGCAGACTGCTGTCCATACCTTGGAATAGGATCTTTTTGCAAAGTGTTAGAAAAGATCTTTTGCTTAGTACCTGTCACAGGTTTTTTAGGTTCTAAGGGAACTTTATACTGTACAAGACAAATGCTTTAAAATATCAGTGATAGCAAATAAGTTGATAAACCTATTTTGAACTGTTGTTTCCCCAACTTCAAGAATTCTAATTTTAGAATTATTATATATTCAGAAGCCATAACATTCCGCATGTACTGTTTCTATAGTTTTCAGAATTGTTTCTCTAGACATTCTATAGTTTTCAGAATTGTTTCTCTAGACACTTTAACTGCATTTAATAACTAGTTCTTTATCCTTGAAGAAAATCCATAAATATTTTTATTTCAAAATACAAATAGTTGTACTTCTTCATTTGATTTATTGAAAGTTATCCTGAGATCCAGACTCTGCACTCAAATTCAGCATCAGACAGTACCTCTAGTAGTGAACGAGTCAAAAGATCATTCTAGAAGCCAAGAACTGATCATTTTAAATTCAGGGATATAAACAAAACGTTATGTTTTTCAGTTGCAATTTACAACTACTGAGAACTCAAAGTTTTAGGAGTTGTACAAGACTGGCTGAATAGGTAGCAGCTATTGTCACAGCAGATGATTAGAGAAGAAAAATATTAAACCCCCCCACACACACTACAGCCAACCTCACAACATTTCCATGAGGGCTCCCATCAGCACAGGGAACAAGTTTTTGCATATCCCATCTTCAGATCTTTATTGCTTAGTCTGCTATATTGTAAGAAAAAAACAAAACAAAAAAAAGACAGGTAGTGGCATCACTCAGCTTGCAGAACGCACAAGGGAACAGACACACAGGAACGAAGCTTCCTGTTGTTTTCTTCCAATATACCAAGGAAAGCATCTGGAGTTGTGCAAGTAGACAAAGAACTACCAAGCAACAGGAATTTCTTCATGTATTTTAATCGCTCACCTCAAGACTTCAGTTATAATGCAAAATGATTAGGCCAAAACAAATAGTGCAGGATCTTCATAAAAAATAACAATACTATCAGAAAATCCCACATATTTGGCAAGCTTATAGTTAAGAGTTCATGCAGCACAGGGAAACATACAATATGCAAAATGGCCTCAAAAGTAATTCTTTCTAAAGTGCTAAAAACAATGCCAGAGCAAATCAGTCTCTACAGGCTTACAACAGAATATAGTTAAAAGTAGTGCATTTTTATTGCTTCAAGTTAACAGCTGCCACCACTTTCAATGAACTCAATACACAAAACTTCAAAAATCAACAAAACTAACAGTCCTTAAACCTGCCCTCAGAGGTGGCATGAGCTCCCTGCCCTCCTGGGGCACGGCTGCCACTAATCATTCCAAAACGATCCCAAAGCAGATGCCTGCAGGATGGCAGAGATGTCTGAAAGCACATTTCTCACACGGACAGGGCTCTCCCAACTTGCAGCTACGCTTCAAGTACTTTCCCATAGGGAAGGGCAGTGGATGCAAGTCTATCAGTGCCATTAGTAGAATTAATATTTCACTGAGAATTAACACCCACAAGGTTGCCCCCTGAAAATACTTCTTATTTGGTCAAGCGAGTAATGTTTCTGCAATGGGAATTCACTTAAACGAATTTTAAAACAGATCTGCCTCCACACTTCTCTGTTAAATAAAAACACATTCCTCCTCCAAAATGCAGAGCTTCAAAGTTCTATGATAGGAAGTCTGGAGCAAGTCTGGAAACAGATAACTGATCAGAGGTAAATCTGCTTATCAGAGCACAATGATCATGACACTAATACAGAAACTTACTCTTCATAAATTTAATTTTAATGTAAGCAATAGAGGTCCTTTGAGCCCAAGAATAAGCATGAACAGCTACATCTAAAGAACTCAGATTATGTGCTATGGATAAAGTAAAAAAGTGCCAAAGATCTAGACAACATCACTGATGAGCAATTTAATGTTGATTATACATGAGACACTAAGTAAAATCTTGAGAAGGCTTGCTTACTTTTAAGCATATGAAGAAACAGGAACTAAACCACTTTATCCAGTTCTAGTGTTCACAGGGGAGCTTGAGGATGAAGTATGAACTGGATCAATTATAGAAAAAATAAATGACCTAAAACTGTGCAAATGCCCAAGAGCAGCTCTTTTCCTGCTAGTTACACCACGTATTTCACATCCATCAGAGGGTAGTATCGTCACTGCAGGCTGGTAACTGCTCCTTAGCTGAACATTATTGCTCAAGAACTGTTTAAGTGCTTTTTACTTTAACTCAGGTGTGAGTTAAACGATGTGACCTCCGAGTTCCTCACACTCACCCAGCTGTAACTTGGGTTGATTGAGGAACCGGTTCACAAAAGCCATTCCAGGCACAGAGGCGAGGGCCCTAATTTCAAAGGACAACAAGGCCTCCCACGTGCACAGGTGCTAGCACAGGTGCTAACACAGGTGTTTGCTTTTAGTCAAGGGAAAAAAAGGAGGGTTAACCTGCTGAATGCCAGAAATCAAAGAGAGCTCTGTCTTCACTACATTGTCTAGATCTTCCTTATCTTTTAAGCCTTTTGAAGGTTTTAATTTAAATAGCAAGAATTTTGTGACAAGGAATTTAAGGGTCCGAGTTTCTTTTCATGTAGTTAATAAACAACCTATTTAAGGATCAAAATTCCAAACTGAAATTCCTCTGAGAATTATGCCCATTGCCTAACAAACTCTATTACTAAAGCTGCTATTTTAGAAATGGTTAATTTGAAGAGATAAACTTAAAAGCACTGGAAAAGGATGCATCATCATGGAGGCTGAAGTGAAAGCATTTGTTTATTTAAGAGAAAGGTCGAGCTTTTTGATCCAGTTAAGTCGTCTCAGCTTTTGGCAAGTTTCAAATACCTTTGGGTTTGATTTTCTCTAGAAATAAGCCACAATTCTGGAGAAAAATATAATTGAATACTATGCTATAACTGGCTTCATCAAGAGGATCAAGTTTTGCTTTCTCTTTTTCAATGTCTTTCTTAAGAAGCCAGCAAATAAAATACAAGCCATTCCTTCTGAATGAAAGCCTCGATAAAAGCCTTCAAGTTCTGCAGCAGGTATCTCCATTGCAGACAAGCTCCTAGAATCATGCAACAAAATCCTACCCTCTTCGTTTGGTGGCAGCACAAAAAGGCACCATCCATGCTTAAAAGAACCCATGTTTATAATTTGAACACATAACTAAGGTCAAGCAACTTCTGTCCAGGTTCTTCTCTGAGAATTCAGATATACATCACAAGTTTCATTGATTAAATAGTATTAGCAATTTTCCCCAAAGCAACTGCTTGGTGAAATGACTATTTTACCAGAATTACCAGACCCCAATTGCCAGAATTGACAGACACCAAGCTTGCTTCCTTTGGGTATTTCAGTAAGGCAATACAGACATTACCGTCATGACCCACCCTGCTAAGTCCTAGAACATCACCACAGATTACTACATTCTGAGAAAAAGCATGTAACACATTCAAGGGATCTATATTCACAGGGAACACCCTTCAGAGATAGGAATGAGGATCACACCACTGCTTTTCAGGATTCACATGAAGCATCTTTGAAGCAAGTTCCTGGGACAATCCAAGTGGTCTCTATGTAAAAATCATTTAAAGAAAAGTGTTCAGTGCATTAATTAGCACTTTCTAAGAATTAGCTCTAAGCAGGAAATACACTGCAGCTGAGGTTTTTTAATTTTCAGAATACCTACAGCAATCAGTAGCACAGATCCTCTCGTATCTTGGAACTGAAGGCTTTTAAACATTCCTAAGAACCTAACAGCACTTCTAGGAGGTTCAGGGTATGCAGAACTGGATTTCTCTCCTACCGCTGCCATCCTGACAGTTGAGGGAGGTTATAAATAACTACCATACATGATATTACTTCTCTTAACTACTGGAAAATTGTAGGCCAGAAGAGAACATCAAAGGAGAAAGGAGAAAAAGAGGTAAGAAAAATATATGCATATTTACAGCCACATAGTATAGCTTACATAGCATTACTTTATAAAGATACGGTAAGTTACCACACCGAGCTCATTAACAGAATTATGCAGCAAGCAACATCCAATCACTAGATGGATGTGCTTACAAACTGCAATACAAACAGAAGAAGCAGCTACTCAGAAGAGCTCTGAGCTACAAATCAGGTATGAAACACTGACCGGTGAAATAACTAGTCTAATTTAACACAGTTTTTGGAGCCACTCAAGAAACCAACCACTGCTAACAACAGGTGAAACTCTTAAGGAATTGTAAGAAAAAACCTCTGCTTGAGCCAGAGCTGCTGCTCATTGATTCAATAATTAACCACACAAAGCACGCTCTGCGAGAGCTCTACTGCCTAGCGAGCAGTTATTTTGCTCGCGAGCCTCTATTTACGGTTACAGCACTGGGCACGTGTGCTTAGCTCCACACCAGAGACCAGACCAAGGGTTTGCCGAGGGTAACAGGTCTTGTCACAACTGCACAGCAGCATGAAAGCACCCCAGAGAAGTCACTTTGTACATGCAAAACTTGCAGGGATGATTCAGATAAGAAGGGATAACTAGGAAAGTAAATAAAAAAAATAAAAAGAAAAACCAACAGCTGCACTCACTCCGCAGCCCCTACAGGCTCCTGCGCAGCAGGTGCGGGGGCGGGAGGGCTCCGCGGGGCGCCCGCCTCGCTGCCCAGGAACTCGGCGGCGGGCACGGCCTTGCCGATGGTGAACCAGTCGTTGATCTGGTCCAGGGTCAGCTTGCGCAGCATGATGGCGGCGCCCGCGACGCCACGCGGCCTCTCCCGCCACGCCGCCCTTCCCGCCTTTAGCCAGGCCCCGCCCCGGCACGTGACCCGCTCGTGGCACCGCCCCCTCCCCGCCCACACGGTGACGTTGGCCCTCCAAGGGCGGGGCGAGGCCTCTCGAGGCGGGAGGCTCTGCGCAGGCGCAGTGCTGCGCGCCGGGCGCGTTTCCCCTCCCGCGCGGCAGGGGGTGCCGCGGCTCGTTGGCGTTTCCCTTCCCGGCGTGCCCCGCGGCGGCGGCGCAGGCCGTTTCTCGCTCGGTGACCTTCGCCGGCCGCGCCGCTCCCGGCAGTCGCGGTGGGTCCCGGCGGGTCCCGGCCCAGCGGCGCGGAGGGCCCGAGGGCAGCGCGGGGCCCTCA
>JAVCKT010017340.1:368-10997 GCA_032273925.1 Rhynchotus rufescens
GTTTACAATTCTGCTTAAGGTGACCTGGCAGAAACTTTATTTCAAATTGTACCTCATTTTCTTTACCTTTTCATTTGAAGTATTCACCCTTACCATTTTGTTTTTTGTTCTCTTGTTAGGAAAGGTGAGTCTGGATACTTCCTCAGATTTTAGGAGAACGTTAGAGTTTCAGAGAATGTTTGTTTCATCTTTTCTTTCCCCATCTGACAAATACATTCTGCATTCAGTAGTATCATTGCATAGAAAAAAGATCTCAGAATCTCCCGAGCTTGCCTCCAGTTGCCTAAGTCAATACTTAGTCGTGTATCTCCCATTTTATCAAACTTTACAGCTATTTGTAGCAAGTATTCTCAGTTAAAACAGGGAAGCGAGCTTTGTACTGTCAGAAGACGTACTTATCAATTTTGGAGCAAAACTGCACTTTGTTTTTGTGAGCTTGTTCTATTGATCCTTTTCTCTCCAGAGAAAAAAAATGGGATCAATACCTTAAAATACAGCTATTAAATGAAAGGATACAATGAGCTTAACCTCCTGTTTATCCCAGGCCCCCAGTTTTACCTTTGCTGCAAAACTGATCTTGTGTTTTGCTCTTCAGAATGAGATTATCTGTTGACCGGAAGGCATCAAAACAATCCTCCACATCCCTTGGCAATTTATTCCAACAAATTATTGCTTTCACTACTAAAATTTCATATGTTATTTCCATCTGGTTTCAGCTTTCAAATACTTGCTGCACTTTGTTTTGCTAAATAAAGATCTCTTTAGAATCCAGTATTCAGCAGTTTTTCGCTCTCTCTCTAAGGCATTTTTCCAGACCTTGACTCATTTTTATGGCTCCTTTTCTGTTTCATTTTTTTCAGTATCTTTTGAAAATATCAGCACTAGAATACTACATAGTATTGCAACACAGTCTATATAGTTAAAGTTATTTCTCTATTGAGTATATATTCTTTTTGCCCCAGGACAACACTAAGTAGTTGTGTTGTATTGCTTATTCAGAATAGTCATGCTGCTTTGCTTAATTGGTGTAACATTTTAGAGCCACTGTTTTGCAGCCCCCCATGTGGAAGACGCCTGCAGTCTGTGTCTCTAAACATGCTGAGTGTGCTAAATACCCTTGGCCTGACTGACCTTACTTAGTTTATGATATAATCCAGATTGCTTTGGAGTCATTTCTGCACCAGAGATCCAGATACTCCTTAGCTGTATCTGCATCCAACATCCCTGATCTCTTCTGTGGGAAGGTCTGAGCTATGACAGCCCCACAGCTCTGCACAGTGCAACATTTAGGCTGTCCTAAGTGTAGCTCTCACTTGCATTGCTGAACACTGGATTCTACAGAGATCTTTATCACAGAAGAGATTAAATATTTCTAAAATTTTATGCTGGATTTGCAGTCTGCCGATCTGTAGGTTCAGCAAACAACTTGTGACGATTTGTAAATCAGGTAACTGCATCCATTATCATAATCACAATTGGAGTCTATTTCAGTAGGCTATTAAAATTTAGAAGCAACTTCTACTACAAGCAAAGCATTTTCATGTTGATTCTCTGATTGGATACTTCCGGTTTGTAAAGTTATACTTAATATGTCACAGAGGGAGAAATAATCTGAAGGCACGGAATAGTAATGGCATATGGATGTTTTTGACAAAAGATCAGCTGAAAATAGGTAGATTAATCTGTATTGATAAGCAGAAACAAAGTATTCTTCCAAGTATTACTTCTGTTCTGGTTGCAGACCATTGTGAGGTGGATATTGAAACTTTTCCAGTAGAAGCAGCAGTTTATAATCATATATTAATGCTGACATTTTTCCATGTTGAGAGGGAGAAGATTTGTTTTGAAGGCAGTCTGGATTAACACAAATCGTAATATTTTTTAAAATATTGACTTTGACATTCTTGCAGTAGTTAAGATTCAGTGCTAGGATTTTGAGCTTCTTTCCTCTTACAGTTTCTGCTAGATGATACCCATTTATCAAATATAAGTGGCCAAATCAATATAGTGTTTCTGTAGCAAGTAGTAATTGCTTTAGACTTATTACTTATACTAACAGACTTTGAGTTGCTACCATTATTCTTCACTGGGTGTCCCAAACCACCTTTTACTAAGATGCCTGGCTTAACAATTCTTTTTCTTTATAGTTCTTAAGGATGTAGAATTGCTCTAGAAAAACTGGTGAACTAGTGGATTATTTAAACCTCATATTTCATAGTAGGTTACAGTATGGTCTTATATAATAACCACATTATCTACTTCTTTATGTTCGCTCAATACTTTGAGCTCTGTTGCAATTAATTTTATGTTGTTGATCAGATAACATGTTTGCACTGATACTTTTTTCATAAAAAGAAATCATACCATAAAAAAGTACCATAGGAAACATATATTAATTTCAAATGGCCACCATAAAACCCCTGAAAGAAGAAACAATTTGTAGTATGTGTGAGCATCTAGCATCAAGCACAGTGGATTTCCAAGTGAACCTGTAGACAAATAATAAGAAAAAGACTGATAATTCATATTCATAAACCTTTTGAGCCTCTTAGTATCACAGAAGTATTAAAAATATTTGAGAGTACTTATTTTGGATATTTAATTCTGCTGCATATTTAAAAAACCTACAGACAACCATACTGGGAGGCCAGTGCTTCCATCAAAAGATGGGTGAAAAAAGGCACAAGAAGGCACGCAACAGGCAAATCGAGTTTCCCATTCTCTAGGCAACTTCTTATTTAATCTTACGAAGCATTGGACTCTACTAATGTTGAAAATTTGAGATCTGTAAATAAGTAGTGTAAAAACAAATATGTCATTTGTCTGCCATTTTAATGTAATTTCTCATTACTTTGAGTGGTCCTTCGCTATTTATATTGTTCCAGCTTTACAAGTTTACCCATGTAGCTGTAACTTTTATTGAGTTTAACCAGCCACTCAGTGACAGCCTCAAAAAAAGAGAAAAAGACACTTTGAGATAGACAAGTAAATGAAACTTGAAAAGGCAGGAAAGAGGACATATATGTGCATTGTCCCTGTGGTTAGCATTTAAAAGACAAACACCTACCTGTCACCAAAACAAGATGGGAAGCTGATCAAGAAGCAGGAAAAGTGAGAAAAGTGCACATTGTGTAAATTGCTTAAAGAGCAGATAAACATGATTTGAACATCAGCACTGTTTAGTCTTCTATGATTTACTCCTTGGCACTTTAATGGAAGTGGCATATTTTGAAAAGTGCTACCACAAAAGGTGAGCAATCTCTTTTCACTAAACTCTGAGAACACCACAAAGAAACTGAGACATGTTATAAGGATATAGGAATAGTCATTTAATAAACAAGCTTTTACTTTCCAGACTCTTCCTAAACAGATTCTCACTTCATTAGAAGTGTTTCTGGGGGATGTCATAGAAAAGATAATAACACTTAAGTGCTTTCTCCTCACCTCCATGGTTCATAGTTGGGATACCTGTTGAGGAATGGCTACTACCTACTTGTTAAAATGTGAGGTGATAGCAGTTCCTGCTCCCATTCTGTCAGGTCGCTGCTGGTTCTGCAGCACCAACAAAAAAAAGTGCAGAAATGAGAGTGTAGTTTTGGTACAAAACTCATCAAATTGTGAACTCATTCAGAGAGTGAAACTGATTAAAAAAAAAAAAAAAAGTTGTTCTTTTTAATCAGTCTTTTTTCCAACCACAGTTGTTTCGTAACATCTATCTCTTTTACTGTTTAACAGTTGTTTCAGAAGATGATTTGTGAAGTATTTCACAGTTTCTTAGACTCGTTAAAATATGACTTGTGATAAATGTTTGTAGGTAATCAAATCCTCCCAGACTGGTCAACTGGACCCGCAGAAAGTTCCATGTCTTACAATATGGGAAAGGAAAAGGACTTGCTTATCATCCTGGATTTCACTGGATTCATGAAAATGAAATCATAATGGTAACAGATATGATAGTCTTAATTGAAATAGCAAATGACGAGTCAGATGTTTCATCAGTTTGCCAAACCATGTCACCTCTTTGCTAAAGGAAAGAGGCTACCACAGTGGGAGCCTTAGAGGCATCTAAATAACTGTTGCTCATGAGGAATACAATATGGTCATTAAGAACTAGTCACTTTGATTTACATATCATTATTTTTCCCCTAAGGATGTCATGTGTAGCTGGGTAAGTCCTCTCAGAGGCTGTCAAAGCAATCATCTTGTTACCTCTTGTATTGTTACTTTTACTAGTTTAATGGGCACATGCAAAATAGCACTTAAAAATACCTTTGATGGTTCCCCTAATGTCAAAGTGGCTTCATTTGCCTTAAATCTGCTCTGCAGTGAGCAACTGATTGGCAACCAGATCCAGAGAGGGTTCAGTGTTTTTGCATGAGAAATAATGAGCACCATTCATGGTTTCATGGTTCTGATTAGCTCTAGTTTCAGGGCAGATGAGATACAAACCTGTTTGACTACCCTATGGTAGTCAGCATTAGCAAAAGGATGTATGTCACATAAATGTTTATAGAGTTCACAATTCAAAAAGTCAATCAAGTCCATTCAGGAGGGTACTTGGGGGAAAAAATAATCATTCTCATTAACATAAATTTTGGAAACTCGTCGGAGACTGAGCTGCTGTGTCTCAAATGGATCTATAGATGTTACCCATCTCTCTAAGTCGGTTTGTTTGCTTGCAGGGAACAAGTGAGAAACAAAACCTAAGAGCAATCACATCTTCCTTAACAGCTGCTTTTATTAAGAAGTATTGAAAAAAAAGGCAAGAAAAAAATTGTTTGACAAGGGGAGGGGAAAACCTCAGCACTGAATGTAGGCATCTTATGTGCAGCTACTTTCTGCAGTTCATGTGTATGCATGAGATTTCTGTTGTGCAGCTGTTTGTTTTGTTCCATGTCGTGGATTGACGATTTTGGAAGCAATATGCTCTGAACTCTATTATTCAGATATTGTAATCATTTATCTGAAGTAAGCTCTCATGTTTTAAAATAATTTAGTTCCACTTTGTTCAGCTTTGCATATAGTTTTTTGGCAATGAATATTTTTTAACTTTTAGTAAAGTTAGGTTTGTGTCTTCTTTTACGTCTTTGTCATTTCTCCATGTGTCATTTTTGAAAATAGCATTTTGTTACTGAAATTATCTAAGCCATCAATGCCTAGATGCCTTTTAAAATCGTATGTTTTTCTGTGTACATTTTAAAGAATGTCTATTCATATTTTTGGAAGACAGTGTTATATGAAGTTGTATTTTTTTTCATTTGAGCTTATTCTTGGACTCCACTACCTAAACATTAAGGCAATAGCAGAAAAAAATTCTGATAACAGGAAAGATGTTGTGCTTTATTATAGGAAGAAGCGGGGAATATGTAGAGCATTTCTGAAAAAATAATTTTGTAAGAGAAGGAATTAATACTGACCACTTAGCTTCCTATCTATTTAATCAGATTTATTTACGCTTGATCTCTAAAGATAATAACAAACCTGTGCCTAGAACTACTGTTTTGTACTTCGAGTAGTCATTCCTTTCATTTCCAGCTCCAGGAGTTGTCAGATATTATGGAAATATTTGTGAATTATTTCACATAAGTATTTATTTCCTTTCTGACATTTCATAATTACAGGGAGTGATATACCAAAACAGTTTCCTAGGATATTTAATAAAATCCAATAATGAAAATTATTTAGCTCAGTTCAGTACAAATACCAAGTTAGTGTGGTTTCAGCTTTAACTTTCAGTAATTTTGACATAATTTCAAGAGCATAATGGCATTTGGGGAAGTGCTCAGAATATGTTTAGAATAATATCCCGTGGGTTGAATTTAAGAATTGCCGATTTAAACCAATGCAAGAATTAAGTTCCCCAACCCTGTGTGATAGACATGTAGTCAAGGAATTGCTGAACGATCACACACGCTTGGGTACTGACTGATACAGTAAGATTTATAGTCCCTGTTAGAGTGAAAAGCATTCTTTATGTTAATGTAGATTTTCTAGGAATTTTTAAAGGCAATGTGAAATTGTGCAATACTGTAATGACTAAGTTAATGACTCTAAGTGCCAGATTTGGTGATATTTAAGTCAATAGTTAGCATTATTTTGAAAATGATACTTTATTGTTAAAATATGCTTAACAACCTAAAAATGAGATTAAAGATTTTTAGTGACTAGAGTGTCTAATCATAGACCAGAATTTTAAAATATCAGTATTTTTCAACCACTCATAGCATGAGTTAATAAACCACATACTTCAAAAGCAGATATTCATGTAATGTTACCTTAAGAAAATTTGTATTCAGTGAAATATTTTGTGTTTCAAATTACATATCATTTTTTATTATTTATGATTCTCAAAGAAGGTAAATAAGTTGTAAAACTAACTAGTATACCTAGTACTCATGATAAGGCATGTTAGTGAATTTTTTTCTGAAATAATGTTGAGACTTAGTTTTCCCCAGCTTACTGTTCTTTGAATATTACTGTTATTTTATTTAGTGCCTCATAAAAAAAGATTAAAATTAAAATATACAACATCTCTTTATTAGAAAACCATTTATGTGCATGCAGTCAAATTCTGAAGCCATAGTCACTTTAATTCCAATTGTTTACTTTTCAATTATATAACTTAAGAATTAAAAAAAGTAAAAGAAAATAAATGTTTCATAACAAATGGTAGTACAGATACCTCAGATGTAAACAGTGTCGATAGGTCAGGCTAACCACATCTCATTTGGTAACTTGACATTACAAGAAATGAAGAAAAACACAACTACGGTAATACAGAAGTCAGCTGCTTTTTTATTTTTGTGATACCACTAAAATAACCACAAAGGAAACTTAAATAGCTACATTTAAAAATATTGTAAGGCTGTGCCACAAATCAATGGGAGCACAAGAATTTTAAATTACTGCTATTTATAAGTGACTTGAAAATAGTTAGGAGAAAAAAAGTGCAAGGTATCCTAGGAGGTACAAATAAATTATTTAATCCCTTAAGGACAATAATTATCAAGCAGCAGATTTCATTTAGTTTGATAAACTGCAAACACCTTGTTCTTGCAGAAAAGTATTTTTTCATGGTAAACTAATTGAAAAAATAAATTAAAGCTGATTTAATCCAATGAAGTGTCACTTTGTAGCTTAAATATTTATTTAACTATGTTGACTTAAATAACAACTTAAAATATCACTTTGTAACTTCTTTTGCACTGAAATGCTTCATTCCTGAGAAGTGTGTCTGTTCATGGGAGAAATGATGAAAGGAAAGGGATGTACACCAGGTGTTTGATAGCACAGAGCCATGTTTAGCCAAGTCTGAGCAACGGGACTCCTGTTGCCTGCTGCCGTGTGCTTGAAATTCCCCCAAAACCGAACATGTGCTTCTTTTGAGCTGTGTTTCTTTCAATCAGTTTTCATTCTGTATTAATATCATGAGAAGAAAGAGTATATCAATGTGTTAAAACTCATTTATATAGCTATAAAAAACAAGCACAGTTCTATTGCAAATAGGTGGTTTGGACTTAGCAACATTAATTTTGTTTTGGAAAGAAATAGTTTTGTTTTTGTTTTTTTTTTGTATTTGTTTTGAATTACAAAAATCTACAGCTTCACTCTTGAAATTTCTATTTTTATAGAGAAACAAACCAACTTCATTTTAGTTGTTCTTTAGCTCAGAGGTTCTGTTTGTTCATCTCTTAATCAAAGTTCATTCGAACTTCATAAACTCTAATCAGAACGTAAGTGTTGCTGCACATGAATATTGATCCCTGTAAGTACTAAATGGTAGCCAGCAATTAGCTGTTCTTGCTCCCACACTCTCTCATGGTGCCTCACTTTCAGCAGCTGACTTTGAGATCATAATTCCAGTTTTCCACTATATATGTAGTGGCCCAAGAGTCTATGAAGGGTAGTGAGCTGCTGATTTCCAAAAGCTTGAATCAAAATGAAAAGAGGGCCTCAAACTGTTAATGATCAAATCCTTAATGTAATGTCCCAAATGGAGATATTTGCTGCTGGCTTTGATCCTGACAAACATGTGTTGAAAGATGATTAAAAATGCATATATACCTTACTAATACACTTTATGTGTTCCAAAAGATGCCGTAATAGCCATGTGGGTGTTGTGCACCTTCTTCGGCACAGCGGTGATTTCATTTAGAAATATAATATCAAAGAAAAGTGTGAGGTGGTTCTTGCAGTCGGCTTTCTGGATAACGTCTGCCTTTGCTGCGGCCTGTTCCCGTGACCGCAGCTGTGGGCTCTGTACCGGGAGCGTGGCCAGCGCTCGCCCTCCCAGCTTCATCCGCAGCCAGCTGGGCTCTGGAAGCGCGACCAGGCCCAGGGTGTTCCCCCTTCTCCTTGGTGGGGGGTTAACTCAGCGGGGAATGCACCAATAATTCCATTTCTAGTACTGCTACACTTTAAATCATGTAGTTTTTGCTGTTCTTGGATGATTCATAAAATGATTTAACAAACTTGTGTTGATTAGACTATCATCCATGGTCTAGGAAAAGCAGAGGTGATAAAAGGAGCAAGTAATTAGTTTCAAGTGAGATGGGTACCTAAAAAAAAAAAAAAAGTGTAATGGTGGAAATCTGGGGGCTAGCATTAAGATTAACACAGTGTTAATCTGGCTGCTACTCCCTAGAGTAATTTTGTAACCTTATGTAAATGTTGCCATTAACAGAAGTTTCTTAGCCTAAGGCAGTGTTTCATGTAAAACTGCAGGCACAGAGCTGATAAACTCAAGCACTGTAGAGGTTTGTGAGCTGTGAGGAAGAGAAGCAAGTTCTCTTAGTCTGGAGAATGCAGGGAGAACACTGCAATGACAATCTGACATTACTAACTGGAAGGATTTGGGGAGATTTCTGAAGATAATCTGTTTAATTCTAAATATTATGATAAAAGCCTTGTTGCCTTAGCAGATCCTAAGAAAGTGGCTTTATGCAGGTGACCTGCTTGGAATTGGTGGGACAGGCTTACAGCTGAAGGGTTTGTTCACAGCCTGAGCCCCCACTGTAGCCATGGTTCAGATGGAAATAAGTAACTGATTTTTATACATCTGGAGGACTGCCAGGATGTTAAATGAGGTTTAGTTGTTGTTATATCAACAATCTGTATTATAATTGCACTGGATCTACTGTCATTGTTCTTAAACTCACAAATAAATCACAGAGCTAAGTAGCCTTAGTTGTGTATACTAAATTGAGGCCATATAATATATGTATGTTAAATAATGAAATCTACTAAATGTCATGCTGGTCATCAAAAATAATAAATAGTTAAAGATTCACAATTGTGGCAGCAAATGAGTAAGTCACATTATAGTTTTACAGGAGGTGTAACTGAATGAGGTAAAAACTGAATGATTGTAATCCACAGTAAGGAGAAAAATGAATAGTGAAACCCCCTCCCTGTAATATTTTTCTCTTTATACAAGATAAAGAAAACCCACATGTCCAAAATTAATCTAATCTCAGGGAAAAAAAATTCCTTTACATGATAGAATTGGCAAGGACTTCTTTAAAGTTTAGGTACAAGAGGGCTGAGTTTTGTTTTAGGGTTTTTTTTTTTTTTTTTTTTTTTTTTTTTCATGTAACACATGTAATCCGTGGAGTTAGTAGTCTAAGTGGATTTGGAACTCATCTGTCCAGAGTTTGTCCAGGATAAATCTGACTGAAATAATCTCATACCTCATAATATATGGAGAGGGAATGGAATACAGGATGTTATATTTGCAAGGTTTATGAAAAGAAGGTAAAGAGATTTTTTTTCCATATGTTTTTATATCAAAATGTATTTGTCAGTATTTATTTCTTAACTGCCATATGTAGTGTTTGGCATTACTTTTGTTTCATTTTACTGATTAATTTTGATATGAGTCATTTTATTATAATAAATCAATGTATATAGCAAGACTGGGTCCATATTTCAATTTACAAGGGCTTGAATGTAACCTTTGAGCTCTGCTCCATCACTTTTCTCCAAGTTTTATCTTTGACATAAGGATTATTTTGGAAGTACAGAACTAGGCTCACTAATAATTTCTTATCTAACTCCTATTTCACTTGTCTAGACCCAGGGAATATCATTACCAGATGTACGCAAATATATTGTGTTTTCTTTTTCTCAAAATAGTTAATGATGATTTATCATCAGTAAACTGGGAGACAGTCAATATGGAAAGGAGTCTGATTTCATTTGTTTTAAGACAGGAGAGTCAAGACTGGCAACATGAAACCATCACTGGGAACGTTGAAAATAACTGCTGAACGGTCTGAAATTTGACAGTGCTGAGTAGAAATGAGGAACCCTTACAAGGACAGGTTAAATAGCTTTGCTACTTCATAACTGCTTATGTGAACTAGGAAAAATTTAAGCTTTTAAGTACCTATTTCAGATTAGTACACCACTTTCAAATTATCATACCTTTTCCCCTCACTTTTAATAAGACTATTAAGGGTCACAATTTTAATTTACATTTTTCAGTGAAAGTGATGCACCTTTAATACAGGGCTAGCTAAAATAAAAATCCAATTTATTATCTATAGTCATAAAGGAAGGGAAATGAATAACATGTGAAATTAAAAAAAAATGTATATGAGGTTAAACAGTCTGTATTTTTTGAAACAA
>JAVCKT010017341.1:2817-15242 GCA_032273925.1 Rhynchotus rufescens
TCTCTACTGCCGTACTCTGCACTAACACTAATTTCCTAAAGACTAGAATTTTCATGCCAGATAGATCATGTTGTTATAGTCCAGTTGGAAGGCAATAAAGTCCTGAGTTGCCAAGGCCACATCATCATCCAATTGCTTAGCCATCTGCTAATAGCTCCGTGTCAATGACAAACCCAGGTGCATTCCTAAATATAGTTGTGATCTAACAACTTGTGGCCATGCATCTTCAACTGGAGAAGGCTGAACCAGAACACTTTGCTAAAGTGTTCTTATTAGTACTTTTTTATTTATTCATATTTAGGATGTTAACAGTAGCTTTTGCCTTTTTTCTCAAATGCAATTTAATGCATTTAAAATGCAACTTAAAAATATTGGAAACTATATATATGCAATAATTATTTTACTTGTTGAACTACAGTAGAATGTGGCATTTTTAATAGTGTAGAATAATGATGTTGCTGCCTGAAAAGGGGGAAATGAAGAATGATATATGTAGCTAGTAGAACAACTTGAATGTGGAGGAAGACCTCCTTCCTGCAGCTCGAGAACGGTCTCTTCAGGACTTGCCACAGCAAGGGCACCGTCCATACCCCTTGTCCTTGTGGCCATGGGATAAGTTCCTAAAGTGAGAAAGTAGTGCTGGGAAGGGAGACGGCGACACAGAGCAACAAGCCTTCCAACTAAATAACGTTTCCCGTCAGCAGTCTCATTAATCATTACGGGCCCGTCCAGAAGTTTGCTAGAGCCAGTGGAAATCCTCTTACTGACATCACGGTGTTTGGGGCTTGTGTTACTGAATCACTTTAATGGCTTAAGCTGTCCTTGGAAGAAGTCTGAGCCTGTTTTATCTGATTATCTGTGTTGCTTTTTCTCGGAAAAAAATTAAATGTGCCCTTTACCGTGTTTGTAATATTATATGGACTGAAAAGTGCTAACTTCAGATAGTGCTTCATTTACAGGAAGCTTATTTCATGAGATGTAATTTGAAGTATTTACTTTTCTGCAAAGGAAATCCAATTAAGAACAATCACAAAACAGCTCCTGACAGTTTATTTAAAAATACAGTAATTTATAACATGTTCATATTGACTTCAAGTGTGTTTCCCAAAATTACATTTACTTTCCCCTAAATATTGCCATTATTCTTTGGCTATTCATTTATTGCAAATTCTCTCAGTTTCTGATTAGAGAAACTTTGCTGGAATGAAATGATCTTTCAGTACAATGTACCTTTTTATGTTTCCAATATTAGCTAACCACTCAGGGTGTGATCTTGTTGAAATCGGAGGATTTTCTGTTATACAGGAGTGGAAATATTTAGCTTCTTTCTCCCCTCTCAGAAAACAAACCACATCCTGGAAAAAAGAAATGTTTTGCACAGAATTTATACATGATAAGAAATTCATTCCACAAGTGGAGTAAGACTTTTAAAAGACCTTTTTCTACCTCACAGAATAAATTTGATATGCCTTACAAACCATTATGTGAACTCTTCCTCTCAGTGCACGCAGACACAACTCTCTCCTTCTAAGTGCCTACACCATAATTTCCATTCCAATGATGAAATTGGGTGTGGAGAGGGGACAAGTTTATTGTAATGCACTTGTATACAATTACATATTAAATTGTAAAAATTTAGCATTTATTTAACTTCTAATAAGCTTTTCAAAACCTAATAAATCTGTTTTTAGTTTAAAACATCTGTTTGCTCTGGTAGATCATTCAGCAGGGCTGGGCATCCTGCTGGTGGGGCTGCTGCGACTGCATAGAGTATCTAGTTGATCCTCACAGACTGAGTTACAAGAGGGTTATTCTTTAGGAAATCTTTGGTTTGCATAGTTTTCCAGTATAGGATGTTGAAATATTGAGCTTTATGTATGCAAACTGTTTCTCTAACATTTTTTTTTCCTGAAAGATTTTATTAACACAGTTCATCAAAGATATTTGAAAGGCTGGACCCTACAAGCAATACATCAACACAAGACTAAAAATCATGCAATCTTCCTTTCCTACTCTCTGAGCTGTGCTTGTAACTCAGAGCCATCTTGCTGAGCACAGACCAGGCTTGACAGAGGCATCCCTCAACATACAATTAACACGAATCTCCAGGGATCTTGCACTGACAAGAACCAGGCAGAGCAGATACCAGTTTCACCTACCTTGCTCCTTCCTGCTTTGCCAAAGCCCCCTACACTAAACTGACCTTGAAGCACTCTCTTCTTTCTGCAGTTCTGCCATGCTAATGAACAGCATGAAGCAGGAGCTACTAATATTAAATTCATACCAGCAAAGTGATCCTGTGAGCAGGAGAAATTCTTCACTGGCCAACTTCTCACACTGCAAGCCCTTGTGCAGTCATTTAATGATACAAACTGGCTGTAGCAGAGCAGAGATTCCCAACCATGGAGTTTTCATAGAGATCCCCTATGGCATTCTGACTTCTCAGCAATGCTTGAATAGCTAACATAGTAGAACAGAACCCAATTTTGTGAATATATGGTGGAAATCACCCACTTTTTGTGTGTTGACACAATAGAAAGAATTTGCTAGGCAATTTTTGAAATTTGATCTTTTAAAAAGTTGTATGCATTGTTTGTAGGCAATATGGATAAACATTTAAACATAGATGTCATACCATGGAGCTCATTCTCTAGTTTATTACTGTATATTTTATAACTCTTGGTTAAAATCAGTGCCTTAATATTTGATAAATTCATAAATAAGTTTTTGTTGCACACATATCATTCTACATAGAACACTTCTTATAGGTTTTTAATACATAAGGATGATTTCTGATGAGTATATTAAGTGATTTTGGACCTCTATGATTACACAATAACTTGAAGTTGCTCAATTTTTAAGTGTCTGACTTGAGAAACCTTCATGTGACTTTCAGAAATTTATGAGTTATAGGACAAATTAATGTGTCTTATGTTACAGAGTAGTAATTAAAATAGATATAAGGATTGGGGAAGTGGAGATTTAGATCTCAGCAACACAAAGGTTAAATAATGCAATGCATTAATTAATAGTGAAAGACTGTAATTATCCCATTCTAAATGTACCAAGACAAAACTTGTGGGATAAGAAAATGATGTGTTATCATGAAAATGTACTAGAGGTTAGGTAGAGCCTAAAGTCTCTACATCTGTTCTGTGGCAGTGGTAGGAGATAAAGTGTGGTTGGTGTTGCATAAATTCTTGCAGGGTCTGTCAAACAAGAAAGAGAAAGCTGCAACTACCTCTGCACTTCCTTCATTTCCACTACACCCTAAGGCAGATGTGATATAGTGAAAGGTGGAGAACAAAAAAGGTGAGGATGCACAAATCTTAAACATTAAGATAAGAGTAGAAAAAAATTTAGTGATTTTGTCCAACTGAATATGTTCAAATACCTCCAAATTGTTTACTGCCAGATGCCTTTCTTGGGGTACTCTTTACTGAAGTGGTAACAAGTATAAGGAAAACACATGCAAATAATATCAACCTAATATTTCACTATTTTTAAACAAATATATCACAGACCATCAATAATGATATAAAAATACTGTTTTCTGAGAGCATGTGAATCAGCAGTAACATTTTCAATGCTTGTTAGCATATCATTTTCCAAACTAGAGCAATTTTCAGGCAGTTTTCATTAGTTTAATCCTGATAATAAATGTGGTCAATATGATTAGCCTCACTGGTTTATATTGATACATACATTAAATGAATATATTTGAGAAATTTCCTTTCCATGAGATACTACAGGACTTCTATTTTCTCTTAGACACAATAGGCTGATAGAAGTACACTGAATACAACTTGTGTGGGAGGAGAATCAGCCCTGACTTTCAACAGTGCTCGTGGCTTTTAGCTGGGCTGGCTTCAGGAAGCCTTCTTCTCTGAATCTTCATTTCAAATCCACAGTTCATTTTCTCTGCTGATATCATGACAATTCCCTGAACTAGACCTCTCAAGACACAGAGGCTAGTTTCTCTTTGTATGATTTGTCCTAGATATGAATTCAAGTTGTTTCTTAGGAAGAGAAAGGAGTTATCAACTACTTACAGAGCAGCAATGAACTACAGACACTTGACTCACTTCCTACATAGTGAAAGGGGTCTCCTAAAGCCTGTCCACTTATTTAAACAATCAGGGAAGGCTGTGAGGAACAAGCTTTCTTAGATTATTGCTGTTTGGGAATAAAGTGATAAAGCATTTTTTCCTTGTGTTATTTCCAATTGGAAATACCATGAGGAAGTATGTTTCTCATTATATTTCCTATTTGTTCAAGTATATTCCCATGCCAAGGGAACAGTTGAATCAAAATGACAGGCAATGCCCCAGAGTCTTGATGCAGGCAAAAAGGAAGTGAGAGTGAATGATTCTCTCTCTCTCCTTTTTTATTTATTTTTTTAATTTCTTAACTTTTTTCTCCTGAATTCTTGCGAAGTTTTGTTCTGAAAGGAAAAAGTATGGGTTGGGAAGCCTCCACAAAGCTTTACTCATCTTTTCTAACAACAGTCTCCTAGCTTTCCAACTATTTTTTTTTTTTTTTTTTAATAGGAACCCTGTGCATTTTCTGCTGTAACATAGCAGAATTCAGCAAATTGGTAACTCCAGACTCTGGCTGAGGCAAACAGTCCTGTCCTCATATATTTGTTGATAGACTGAATATGATGCTATGCTATTTCACTTCTTTATTCTCCACTCAATCAAAACTTTTTCCCCATGAAACTGGTGTGTGTTGGACAAAGCCCCTATCTTTTAGCTCCAAGACAAATTCTGCAGACAACGTTTTATGACAGGGCAGGGAAGAGAAAAGGAGCATTTCTTCTGCCCCTGACGCTACCCCTGGCTAGGTAAGTGTGTGACCCCTCCCCATGTGCAAGTCCTTCACCCTTCTGCCACTGTAGCCAGTAGCCTTCTGCCACTGTAGTCCCTAGTCACTTGGCTCTCAGTCAATGCAGATTACTCTGCTGACACGCATACTGTTAAGCAAGCTGAAGCCTCATTTCAATCTTTTATGTCCCATTCAAATCCAAGAGAGAAGAGGGAAATGGGGATTTACATAATATGCGAGCAGTTCCTTAGCCTGTTTTGTTTTTGTTCAGCTGATATTTTCTGTGGGTTTTAAGTTATATAGGAATTCATAATGACTGCAAATGTGGTTGACTCAAAACAGGGCAACTTCATGAGCCCATCTTCATCTCATTTGTCCTTAGTTATTTTCCAATGCACAAAGCAAGACTGTTGGAATGAAAGGATTGCTATCTTAGCTTCACTTGACCCTTTAGAAAGGAAAACACTTCTGCAGGAAAAGTAAAGCCTATCCTCATGATAGTGCCTGAATGCACTCTTCTTGGTATGAGTTCCTTTGCAAGGATGTCCCACTGCCCAGCAGAAAAAATGTCATCCAAATACATGACCATGAAAGTGGGAAGTAGGAATAACATGTACTCCATAAGCATTAAAGTGTATTTTTTTTTTCAGGAAAAGACTTCCAGCTAAAAATGCCAAAATTGTTATCCAATCTCAGCCCTTGTGTCTATAGCTGAGGGATGTATCACCCTTTAACTCCAGCTCACTTGAGCCAACTTTAAAAATAAAGAAGGTTTCGACAGCACAGAAAGCAAGCTCTGTTCAATCAGTATCTGTGTTTAGCAGGATAGGGTTTGACTGTGGGAGTCTAGAATGAAGTTTTATGAAGATCATTAAGTTATTTATATATCATAAGGAATTTAATTTTATACTGATTTATATTGATTTAATTTTTATACAGGTCATAATGTTTGGTTCTTGCTATATTTCTTGTTTTTTAAGTTTTTCTCACAATATTTAGTGATGAGCATAAGGTAATAAAACTGGCAGAATGAAAGGTTCTTATCCACCTTTTAATTTCAACAGTTATATGACTATTGGATAATTTACTTTGTCATGATGGTTTATTTTGACAATATTTTAACATTGATATTTTTTCCCTGTTTTTTCCCCTGATTTTGGTTTTTACAAAAATAGAGCTCTATAAAATGGTAAGCATTTGCAACAGGGAAACTGAGACATAAATTCACATTACATATTTCTTAAGTATTTTATACCAATGACAGAAATCTTAAGTTCCTTTTAACCCAATCAGGGTTTAAAAGGTAATTTGTTACAGACATACAAATACACTCCATATTTCGCTGTTCTCTGAGTAATTTTTTAGTTAGAGTCATGTGAAAATACTGAATGATAAAATGCCATCAATAATTATGAATCCAATAACAAGCCTATGCAAGACTTTTAATGACTGAGTGTTGCATACTTTGCCTCCTTAGTGCATTTTTGTATAGATTAAAAATTATATGTATACCTATAATTACTTTTTATTTCATTTTAGGATTCACGTGCAAGGTAAACAGAAAAAAATACACAAAGGAAAAAAGTAAAACTAACTTGTCACTTAGTAGTTCTTGTGGAAATAGTCCTAGCCTACAAGAGGACATTGTCAGCTGAATGAAAGAGTTTAAATTGATAAAAAAAAGAATAGAGGTCTGCTTCCTTCATTGTCTTGGAAAATACATTTGTTAGGAAGCTTTCCAACAAAGAAAAGAGAATAAGACACTTCCTAGGACAGAAAGATTAGTAGTTGGGAGAGCAGTTTTTCTTGATAAACAAACCAACATTTTACCCTTTTAGGATTTTAGAACTGCTCTCCAATTAAACTACCTTTTATCAAAATGTGAACATGGCTGAAACTATAACTTAAAGAAGATCTAAACCTTAACAACAGGCTTTTCATTTAGTTGCTTGGATATTTATCTGTTAGCCTCACTCAGCTTTGTTTGTAGGCAATAGTTCTCACTCAATGACAAATGTACTTTATTGGCTCTTTGAAATTTCTGTGACAAGTTGGTGGTAGTATACTGTTCCACAAAAAAAAATGTGATGTAAGCAATTACTGCTGAGGATATAATATGAAATTAGTTATTTATTTTTTTAAATTGTGTCAGTTTAGGGGAGATGAGTTCAATTTCTTGATCAAAATCTGAAAATATCATCTATTCAAACATCTATTCAATGAATTTCCAAATGTACAAAGGGTTAGAAGTTCATGAAAAGCAGTTTTTACATACCGACTTTAGCATAAAAGGAATGTTTGGTTAACAATTATTATACATAGGGAGCAGGGATCACAATAAAACAAACCATTGTTCTATCATATAAATTGTTTAAAGGAATGGACCATTATCAGTAAAATAGCTCTGTGATATGACAGTGGGTCAATGTGAATTTGCAGCTGTTCTGTTTCCCAGAGATATATCTCCAGTTTAAAAGTCTGAATAAAAGCCAAGGTTTTTTTTTAATTATTTTAAAGATCTTCAAATAAGGTCTCATATATTCAAACAATGCATTTTATATATGCAGTTCAGTAATCTAGTTTAATATAATTCCTGAATAACAGGCAACATATATATATACCTTTATATACACATCATAAGACATATATGTCTTCACCTCATATATTAGCATAGTCAAGTACGTTAACCACACAGTTCTGACCTTATTTTCAGCAGAAATGACTCTGTCACATCTGATATTGTTTCTCCAGCCTTCTGTGTGTTTGAACATCTTCATGTGGTCTTTGAAAGGTATGTTAATTATTCATGGAACTGCTAATAATCAGAAATACATATGTGAAATTGTGTAGACACAATTGTAAATCATTTCAAATCTCCTTGAAACTCTGACTGTAAACATCAGTAAATTAGCTTGTGTAGAATATCTTCAGTGAAAGTACCTCATTCTAAAACAAGCAAGGTTTAGTTAGTTAACTACAGTGTTATGTTAGATACAGTATTGTCATAGTTCAAAATTTTAAAAGTAACTGATGTCTCATACATTTCTTAATAGTTACAAGGAAAGATTATACAGTTCTGCCTTTAAACCATCAGATTGGACTAGATATTTTTGTTACACAGTAACATCCTTCTTCCCCATTCCTTATATCAGTATGGAATATAAATTATTATCAAACATGTTCCAAAGAAGTTCTATAGATGATGAGATTTCTGTAACATATATTCTGTGGTCTTAGAATAAGGCAGGCCTAGGTGGTCCAGACTCTAGTGCTGGAAGAATCAAGCTCACTCAGATTCTCTCCTAAAATGAGCTGAATTTTATGCACATGTTGAGGATCTTTGGCCAGTTGTTGTGCACAAGCACAAGAAATAAAGAACTTGTTGGTTCTCATCTCAGCCAGCGTAATTATTGATACAGTTACAGCAAGGGCAGATGCTATGAATTTGGCAAATACTAATTCCAGCAAAATGCCTCTCACTGTTACTCTGTCCACAATCCCAAAGAAAATTATTCATCTAACATATATCAATTTGACCTCAGTAACATTTCTGGTAAAATTTCTATTAAAAATAGTGTGGAAAAATTATATTGTTCTTTATGGTTATTTGTACATAATGTGTACCATTTGGCCAAAAACATCAAATTTGGTCAACTGTGGAACATAGTTTGCAATATGCAGTTCATCTATCCCTGAAAATAACAGATTAGCACATATTATTCTTACATATTTCTATAAGATTAAATGTACAAATATGACAGTTGCATTTCATGTTTCTTCTAAAGCTGTCATGTTGCTAGCAAAGGCAAATATATACATTTCACTCAGCATCTGTGCCATAAATACACATTATGTTTTGGTTTTTTTTTTTTTGTTGTTCTGGTATGTGTTTACAAAATCTTAGTATTCGCTTTGACAACACTTCACCAAAATATTGTACTTACAGTAGAATACATTGTACTGCATTTATAGGCCTTTATATGTTAAATATTTAATGCAGAGAGTTAGTTAAAATGCTCTTATTGATAGTATCAGAAGGCATTGTAATCACTTGCTTGATATGTGAGAAAATATTATCAAGGCTGTTGACATTTTAAACTCTACCAGTACAGACAGCTGAAAGCTTTAAAAAAAAAAAGAAAAAGAAAAAAAAGAAAAAAAAGAAAAAAAGTGGATAGCTAAAAGTCCTTCTATTGCATTTCAAAAAGATAATCAAGTCCAGAGAATTTAGCCTTCTTGATGCATGTTAACTTGGCCAAAATTACATCACCATGATATCCTAGGGGGTGACTGACACAGCATCAAGCAGCACCAAATTAGGCCTACTATATTTCTCTTGGTTTAAAAGTTGAGAATCAAGTTTAAGGAGATGGCCAAGTACTAGCATATATTTTTGCACTCTGCTATTTACCTAAGCAACTTAATGTGACCAGCATTACTGGAAAAAATAGGTATATGTTCACCATCATAAATTTAGTCTGGAGAATAGAAGTTTTCTCATTACTTAAGAAGCAAGTTCTAGAAGAAGAAACAGAGACAAGAAATCTTAGGGATTTCTGAATTTGATACAACTGTGGAAGGAATTACAAGACATGGCTGCATGTGACAGCAGTGGATTAGATTTGGAGCTCTAAGAATTGATCTTTGCTGGATTAGCAGTGTCAGTTTGAAGCCCGCCTGCTCTGAGCCATGTACTTCTCCCATCTTTCCAGTTGTGATTCACAACTCATTGTATTTACTTAAACTACCTTGCATATATATTTTTGTTAATGCTCTGGGTTATGATCCAAAGTGTTTGAAGCCCCCAACACATTTGTTCTGGCATCTTGCTTGGACATTAAACTTTACAGCAGACAGCTGGTCAGAATTCTGTATTAAAGAGGTGTCAGGTCAAGGGGATTCTTCTACAAGTATTTGGGATGTTTATATATTTTATTATACATGCAAGTAAATTTGATAGTGCTGTAGGATCAAATCTGTAGATGAGATTATGTCCTAGTTTAATGTTTAAGCTCCAGGGCTGGTTTTGTGAGTAACCAGTCCTCCACTTTTAATACCTGGCTGCCTTTGAAATGAGTCTTGATCAAAGCTGACCAAGTTCTTCCTCTTAGGTGTCTTCATAATGCAACATACAGCTATGAACTGTAGTTTGCTAAATTGACAGGACCCTGCAGGCATGTGCAGACATTGGTTACCCTGACCTGCCTCATGTGAGAACCCCACCCATAGCCCATGGGCTCTGAAGCCCCATTTCAACCCAACCCAGGCCCTGCCTTTTGTTACCTGGGTGGCCTTAGATGGCCTCAGACCTCACTTGTCACTTTGTGTTTCTTGGGTGATCTCAGAAGTGTTGCAGAAACCTGGACCCTGCCTTGCACATCTTGCCTGGGGGAAGCTTGACTGCACCCAGCTGGCCCTGGGCTGCCCTCAGGTGCAAGGTCACCTGCAATGAGGTATGGGTCCACTCTTGCAGCTCCAAGCCAGCTTGCTCAGGCCTTCTCCAAGCTTGAATGAGGCTCTTGGGATTCCCAACTGCAGCTTGGGGGAGATTGATCAGGGCTGTTAAAGCCTATTAGTGCCCATAGACATGCTATGATAGCTTTAAGACCACACAGAGATGAGGAAAGCTGGTCCTAGTGGTATGGCATCCTTGTGGTTACTCTGATATATTAATGAACAAGAAAGTTTACAAATAGTTGGGGGGAAAAGAGGCATGATCACAGGCATTGCAGTTCCTGCTCTGTTTACAATATAAAGCATATTCTTGTTTAAGGAAGGGACTACACTGGCTTGCTGTCATGGTTGCTGCTAAAGATGCTACAGTCAAAGCATATATTTAGGACCATCATAATAACTTCATGCTATGTTGCATAAGTTGTAATATTGCATTTATATATGTACAAAAAAAGGAAGGAGCGTAAGGGAGTGTAAGGAGTAAGGGAATTATACTAGGCTATTATATAAGAATATAAGAATTTGTAATGTAATATCCACTATATTTTGTGGTGGGATTTCCTTTACTTTCTTTATAGTTGACAGAATAAAAATAGATGCTTTTAGGGCACAGTTCACCTGATTTATTTTAGGAATCTCTTTAGAGAATCTCATGCTTGGCATGTTAAACACATAAACTGAAAAGGACAGTATTTTAAATACTAAGCGACAATCATTAGCTCTTCTAATGAAAGCATTCAGGGTGTTATGAAAGACATTTGGCCCACGATATATCTTATAGTTAATCAATTGCTGGTGGGAATTTAAGCGGAATTTTTTTGCATGCAAATATTTGCCTACCCATTAATCCCCAAAAGCAGGGCCTTTTGGAATTTCACACTTTTTGGCAAATCTTTCTTATAAAACTATTTAGAGAATAAATGGAACGCAGGTGATTCAGAATCTGGACTTCAGCAGTTTTCAGTCCAGACTTACATCTCTTGCAAGCGAGTACTTGAGTAAATGGGAACACATAAATGTTAAGGGTTAAACTGACTTCAAAAGGCTCTGTTGGAACACCAAAATTCTGAATAGCAGCCAACAGGTACTTCAAGTTACCCAGTCAAGAATGGAGGCAATCTCCCTTAGAAACTGCTCTCAAAATGTTGCTTTCATCTTCTACATGCCTCATTTTTTTTTTCTTAAATGCGTAAAATAATACTTACCTCACATGGAGTAAAATACATGCTTGCCAACACACAATACGTAAGTAGCAAAGACAAGGATGGAATCCTGGGTTTCACCTGTGTGGTTTAAATACTAGCTATGCTCCCTTTCCTTTTTAAGTTCAATCTCTGGCTTTATCCATTATTGCTTTGGGTTTCATTGTAGTATTTCCCTACCACCAAAGACCAGATTGTTTCAGAATTGCCTTTTATTTAAACTGATTTTGAAAGGAATTTAAATTTCCTTATTAACTTTTTCTTTCTTTTGTTTTCCTCCCTTCTATATTTCTGAGTACTCTTTTATCCACAGGTAGACTTCACAGAAGTAGATACAGTTCACTTGCCTTCCATACAGTTGCTTGTTTCATGACGTACTGAGATAGTTTCTGGATAGGAGATCACTCAGATTCAGTTGTTTACAAAGATAGTGTGCATCTATTTGATCAGACACTATAGACCTATTCATGGCATGATTTGCTAATGGAACAGAGGAACAGACTCTATATTAAATTCTATTGTCACCTCTGTTGCTAACCTGACAGGTGACCCCGGGCAAACCATTTCTATTCTCCTGTTATTCTCTGCCTGTTCTGTCTCTCTCTTCACTAAGTCCAGTATTCTACAGAACTGTATGTCAATATTCACTCATAGTATTCATTATATAATGTACCCTATTATACTCATTATATATTCTAGTATATATATTCTATAGTATATATTCTACCAAATCTAAACATGTGAGATCTGAGCAGGCATCTTTGTAATCAGTTCTCAGTTCTTCCTAAGTGCTTATATGTGTGTGTAGCAGTAGGAGTTTAATCTTGACAGAAGAATTTACATGTTGCCATCATACTTAGTGATAAAGAGACCTAAACTTCATATGGTACAAGATCTTTCTTAGCTTTTTTTTTTTTTTTTTTTTTTTAAATTTAAAAAAAA
>JAVCKT010017342.1:6487-20871 GCA_032273925.1 Rhynchotus rufescens
GGAACTATTGCTGGAAAATCTAGTGACAGGGCAATGCTCCGAGGTCTGATCACTAATTACATTTGCTTCCTTATATCTGCCATGTGCCATAATTATGATAAAAGGGTGGGGTTTCAAGTAGAGTTAATAGGAAATTTTATGATAGAAATTCCCCCATGCCATTAGAAAATGTGAGCCTTTTTATAGTGCAATATTTCTCAGAAACTGGAAGATTTTTTCTCAGCATCAGTGACACAAGTAGCCCACAGCTCAGAAAATTCCCTCACAGATACATAGCAATAGATTATACCATGCAACTTGGAAAAAAGCATTCCACACAGCTTCTTAATTACACAAAAAGAGAAAAAATATTTTGCTAAAGATTAATTTAACATACAAATACAATAAGGAAAAAATCATTATTCCACCAAGTGAAAATTTTGGCTGATCTTCCACCAAAATTTTTAGGGAACAAAAGAGACATTAATGGGTACCCTTCAGCCTATTCCTGCAGTTAAAATTTAACTCTGCCAGATAATCTCTTCCTCTTCACCATACTAGACTATTGCTCCTAACTTATCTCCAAGCTCTTGCACTTCACTTCTGCATAAAGCAGGACATACTGTTTTCCACATGTGTGAATTGTGTACACAGCAGTAAGGAAAGCAAAGGAAAACTACACAAGTGACCAAAACAGAGATTAGAACAGGGGCTTATTTGCTGAGGTATTTTTTTTCCCCCTGCAGTAATGCAGGGACTTTTGTAATGGAGTCCTTTTGTGGACAGAAATTTGCTCTTCGCCTCAATGTCTGCTCCAACCATAAACTAGAAGGAAAAAAAAAAAAAAGGCTTAATATGTCTTTATGTTCAAAACCAATAAATATGATTCTGCTACTAGGAGACCTCCACTGGGAGTTGATTAAAAAGCAACTACCCCTTTCCAACAGCCTCTACATCTCAAAAAAAAAAAAAAAAAAAAAAAAAGGCCTGAAGAATGGGCAGGTGAATAGAGGGGAAAGAGCTGCCAAAGCCTCGCGCGTTTGCTCCATCATGCCAGGTCCTAGGAGAACAGTCACTGAGCAGATGAGACGCACACGGAGGTCTCGGCGCCGCGGCTCCCTGTGTGCCGCTCCGCGCGCCCAGGCCAGTGGGCCCAGGGAACGGGGCCTGCGTGTTGGGGGGCACGGGGGGGCTGTCGAGTTGCTGCCGGCAAGCGGGGCCTGTTTGTTGTTTGGCAGTCGGGGCTGCTCGAGGCCTGGCACTGCAGCGGAGCAATCCCGGCCTCGGCGCAGGGAAGGCTGATGAGGAGAGCGCGGGAGCCAAATCGTGTTTAGCAGCGGCGGCGAGAACCTCAGGGCCCCCCCTCCCCAGACATGGGAACGCTTCCGAGAGCTCCCATCCAAAAGGAAAGATCAGGAGCAAGGCAGGAGTTGCGATCCCGGGGCAAGACAGGGAAGGGACGTGGCAGTGGGGACATTCCTTAAAGCTGGAGCCTATCATCTGTGCTATCAACCCATCCATGCCCTTCTCTTCATTTCCATGAGCTGATTATTCACTCCCTCAAGCATCTAAAGTCACCCCATGCTAAAACATGAACTCCCTTCTTCTTGCTGTCATTAGGTGAGAATACTCTGGAATACTGTCCATTTCCCCAGTGAGATGAGCCATAAGAAAGCACTTCTGCAGCGTAATGCCTCAGCAGAAGGCTACCATCGACCAAGAACTCGGGGCAAGAGGTTTTCTCAGCCTCTGCTGGAAATCTTCCCTATGCACAAGAAAAATCTGGAACCCATTCCCTACACACACACATCCGTTTCTTGAATTTGTTTATACAAATGCTCAGAAGATGCAGTTGGGATGCGTGGAATCTGTTAACAGGAGCATAAGGTACCTTGAGCATCAGCGCAGCCAGGTCAACCCTGAGTAGCCTACTGCTGTAAAAACATCACAAAGGAGAATCAGACCATCCTGGTGATTTATAACACTGTATCAAACTTTCAGTTTTACCTTGACAATTTAAATACTGGCTCATACTAGTAACCACAAGAAAGGAAAAGCTTCCAAAAAGCTCCTTCTGAATCTACATAAAGCCATGCAAAAGAATTACCTCCTGCTTCCAACAAATGGGATTCCTTGTATTTGGCTTCTCTCTGATTCTTGGGAGGTTCAGTTCAAGGCTGCCTGTAGTGCGCTCAGTTCACCACCACTGACTTCTTACACTATCCAACAGCTCTTAAATCCATGTGTTTTCCCACGTCCTTTCCTAAGAGGAGGATAATGAAAAGCAATGCACATAAGGACTAACAACTGCTTCTTCAATCCTGATGAGAGCTTGGTACTCCTGATGTGGCAAGTGCTCTCAGAAATACTGAGTTTTCTCAGAATAGCTGGGGTGGGAAATGAGAGATCATCTGGTCCAAACCTCTGCTCAAGTAGGATCAGCTAGAGCTGCCCAGGACAGGGGCCTGTCAGCTTTTGAATTTCTTCAAGAACAGAGAGTTTTATTATGTTCTAGGATAAACACACAAAACTCCATCACCGCCACAGACGCTGACCGGCCTCACCAGTGAGGAGACGGCAGGGGGAGAAGCCTGTGGAAACTGAAGTTCAACTGGGAGCTGAAATCCCACCTTAGGGCTTAAATCAGAATAAGTTGGCCGCTTCCTCACGGTGAGGAGGGCCCAGAAGATGGGGAGGGCCCAGCGTATGGCCCTCAGCTCCTGGCCACATAGTCCCAAAGAGAGGACACGTGGCTTGGGCTTCTACCCAAACGTGCCTTGTTCAACCCCAAATCCCTCTGCCGAAGCTCTGGTTGCCCTTGTGAAGAGAGGCCCCCGCAGCCTGGCTGAGTGGTTCCTCCAAAAGGGTGGGCAAGGGTGGCAGAGCATCCCTGGCCAGGACACCGGGCCCGGGGGTGCCCACGGCAGCACCAACGTGTAATTTGTGCTAAGTAACGTTTCGAGAATTCAACGCAAATAACGTAATCACAGCAATTAGACCCTTTACAGCCACACTTGGGAGCAGGCACGCCATCCAGCCATTTCTCAGAAGGTAAAAGGCACTTGACTACGTAACCCACACCTTCCCTGGCACTAGAGGTGTGCAGGTGTATATATAATAATTGCATTCCTTGTGTGTTAATGTTTGCATATAAGAAATGCATGCTGAGCTAGCATAACACCTCCGTCCTCAAATAATAAGTAAGTTTCATACTGTGCCTGAAGTGCTCTTTATATAGTACACAGAAAATGGGTTATGTAAAGATTAGAGCTGTGAGAGTGGTTCAAAATGTAACTAAAAATCTAGTAAAAGAACCCAATTCTAGCTAAGTTTTTTCCCAGCTTAAAACTCTGTCCAGCTTTACAGAAAAGTCTGTTTTTTTTTTTTTTTTTGACACTGAAAATGTATCAATCTTGTGCTCAGAAAGGGAAAGAAGAATAGAAGCAGAAAAAGAAGAAAACAGCATAGGAAGAGCCTGGGAAAAAAAAAAAGAGCACAAAGAGAAAGATCACTTCCTTTCCTCCTTGCTACAGCCCTTCTTCCAGTGAGGCAAGGGGAAGAAACGGCCCTCGCCCTGTACAGGATGCATCCTGTTATATGGGAGGCACAACATGATGTGAGCACTTGAGGGTGCCCAGATTCTTTTGTGTGTATGTGCTAGTTACTAGACCATGACTAGACTGAGTATCAGGATAATGTTCCACCATTGTGACTGCGTGGTGTGTTCCCATCTGATGTTGCCTTTTCCCTAGTTTAAAAAAAAAAAAAAAAAAAAAAAAAAAAAAACCTAATAAAAGAGAAAATTAAAAAAGATACAATAATTGTTACTGCACACTCTAATGAATTATTGTGTTCAAGGTTCCTGCAAAAAAAGTAATATTATACTCGGCTTATGTTTTAATTGATTTATTAATATTTTATCACAGGAATGTAATTTAAGCTCCTCATGATTTAGATCTCATAAACCTTTAGCATTTTGCAAATTCAAATTCCAATTTAAAGCCAGGGCGAGCAATTAACTTTTCTATCATCTTGTCAGGGGAGAAGGTTCGTGTTTAATTTGAGACAAAGTGACAGAAATATATATACTCTGTATGTATTACTCCAATTTAATTTATGAGTCAGCACCATCCACCTTCCAAATGCAGACTGAATAGAAGGGGAGTGGGGAACAGGGTACAGACACTGCCACTGTGGCCCTTGCTGGAATATCAGCCCCAAAATCACTATGGAAAAAGCATCCATGGTTTATTGAGATTCCAACCTAGACTGATCACGAAAAGATTTTAATCCTTTTGTTTTAATTTCCATCCACTCGTGGCTTGCCCATTCAGTGCAGCACATTCCCTGAGATGCCCACGAGCAGCCCCCCATGAGTGAGGGGCAGCGGGTGCCCATGCAGGTTCCCCAGGGGCCTCTCCTACCTCTCCCCTTCCTGCCCTCTGCGGGGCCACCTCCGAGGGAGGACACCAGGCAAAGAGGGCTCCCGTTAGGCCTGCTAAGGGTTAATACTTGCTGGGACAAATCCTGATGTCCTCACTGAGGCAGGAGTCTCACTGAAGTCTGAGTGATATTGCTTTGATTAGAGAGGGGGGGGGGGGGGGGAGGGAAAAAAAAGAAAAAGAGAGAGAGAGAGAGAGAGAGAGAGATACTACTTAGCTATTATTGTTATTTTTTCTATTTAAAAGAACATCCCAACCTCCTCTTTTTGTGTGCAATGAAGGAACCCTGTGGTCTGAATTTGCATGGGCAAAAATTTGCATGCACAAAATAAACGGCTGGAGAGTATTTGCATGTGCTGTTTTAAGAAGGGGAGAAAAAGGCTAGTTCATGGCTAAACGCCAAAGATCATATGGATTGGCAGGACCCACAACAGGCTGCATAGCTGAGCGCTGCATAGGACTTAGCAAAAACTCCTAAATAACAGGCACTGAGAAGTTGTTCCACATATTACCTACTGGTCTCTACTGTGTTCTCAAATAATTACACAAAGCAAGGTCTCCTCCAGCCTTCTGGAGAAAGAGAACATGTCTGCATGATGGAGACCTGTTACAGGGTCACATCAGACACACAGCTCAGCTCCAACAATTTTTCACAGTTAAGGGGGCTTAATGCTCCCAAATTACTGATGCTGCAAACCTAAATGTAAATATACCACAACTGCAGAATACTCAAATCTCAGGCCCTCACTGAGCTGCTACTCATGCCAAAGACTCTGAACCAACTCTACATCCAAACTTAGCTACTTATGGCCACAACTTATAATGTTCAATGGGGCTATCAATTGGAGCCAGGCAGGAAGCATTATTCCTCCTCAAAGAATTGAAGTTCTGAAGTTTCTTCATCTTCACAAAAGTTGGGAAAAAGAACTCAAATTTCACTGACAAAAAATAAACAGGAAGATTTTTTATTTTATTTAAGTATTTTCCGGCTGTTTCATCAGAGTCTTACTGTAATTTCTTTCCTCCGAAATGAAAGAAAAATGATTTTGCATTGAAAATCTTGATTCCCTTTAACAAACAATAAAGGAACCTACCGATGAAAAGTTAATCCAAAGCTTTTCTCCACCACTCCCTACGCAGTTTCATATTAGCTTACAGTTAACTTATGCATTAGAAATCAGATTTGAGGCACTGCCAGGATACAAAATCCAAGCAGCATCAGATCTCAGCTGTTCAACCCTACTTCAGTCTCAAGGCACACTGGACTTATGGCCAAAGTTGAAAGTCTTCTTTCATGCCCTGTTCATTTATCAAACTGCACTCTAATTCAGAGCCTTATCACTTTCTAAACCCGGGTAAAAAAAAAAAAACTTTGCTGTCATGCATATTTTTAGACAAATTACAGCAGAGTGTCTTGCAATTTCCATTACTTTGTGGTGTCTGCACTGCTGATAGACACCAGCCCACACTGGCATCGCTGCCAAGGTGTCCTAATACTTGCCTGAAAAATACTATTAACTGCACATCACAAGCATTTGAAGTGCATAAGAAAACCATAAACTTAATTACGCTGGAAGACTAGTGTGATCTCACATGAAATTTGAGCTACCATTATTAAAAAGAGAGATTGCATTTACTTAATGCTTCTTACAGTAAACCAGTCAATTTTAAACTTTCAAAGTTGTATAATGAGACAAAACAACATTGGTGGGGGGGAAAGGAAGCTGTCTATGGAATTTACTAATACAAGCATTTCACATCTCAAGCAGCAAAAAATGTTTATGCTGCTGAAAAGAATATTTCTAAGATTATTATTTTGTAGCTAATGGGATAGCTATTCAGACTGCTCCAAATAAAGATTTAGATTGAAATTATTTGTAGGAAAGATCGCTTGGTTTAGAGCAATTCCCAATTCTTTTTTTTTTTTTTTTTCTTCTTAGAGCGTCTCCCCAATTCTTTTCTGCCTTCAACTGTCTTTTTAAACTCTCAGATCTATCCCCTAAAGCTGTGCAGCTGTTGCATCTTCTCAGCATATCCCTAGCATATCCATGGCTGCCTGTCCCACAGAACATGCACTGCAAGAGGACGAAGCAATATTTTCCTTTTTTCACTTTTTTTTTCCCCTCCCCTCTAATATTTCCCTGCCTAAGGAGTTTCTCTGAGAATAAAGAACTCTTCTGCCTTCAAAACTGGAACTGGAAGGGGGAAAAAAAGCAATTATTCATGCTTAAAAATAAAACTACACTTGAAAGCCAGCAGATTTAGGCACTGAGCTCAAGACACGGTCCTTTTTGGAACTGGTCATACCCAGAAGTACTTCCCTACGCTGACTATAACAGTTGCCTTCTTCATTAAGAAGGCAAGGTGTTCTCTCTTCCTGGCAAGAAAAAAAGAGAGGCCACCATACCTCTCCCTTGCTGTGGGAAGGCTGTGTTAGAACTACTCCACAGAGCCACTAGTTCTCTTTTTGCTTGGAAAAGCCAAACCCAACCCCTCTGCTTTTTCTTCCTGTGCCCACGGACCGCACTCCCGCCTCATCAGTCCTGGGGCCTTTGGTAAGGGGCTAAACATGCAAGGTTAGCAGCTTGCCAAGCTGATGCCTGCCAAGAGTGCCTATCTCAGAAAATTCCCCAAGTTAAGCAGCCTTTCCAAGAGAACAGTGCTTCGTCTTAAAAGGGCTTGCAGCACAAACCTGCCTTGGGATCAGCGCAGCTCAATTCCTCCAGAATGAGGAATCTTATTTCTGAACAAAACAAATCACTTATTTAATAGCAGATTGGAAAGCTTTAAAAAAAAAAAAAAAAAAAAAAAAAAAAAAAAAAGGAGTTTAATCATTAAAATGTTTTATCAAAGATACCTCCTAGCTACAGGAGTTTCAAATCTTATAACGTGTCCTGCTAGAGATCTAAGGCAGAAATGCTTGTTGTTCATTGTGCATTATTTCAGACCTATACAACTGACTTAAGAAGGAAAACGAAATAAACAAGCCCAAAACCCCTCCCTATATTTTCAAAAAATATCCATGCCAAATATGGCATAAAAAACAAACTTTTCTTGTTTTTTTTTTTTTTTTTTTTTGACTATATCGACTCACACTTGATTAGCTCCTCCCTTCAAGCGAGTCATGTACAGCTGCATTACTTAGGTAAGGACCCTTCACATTATCTCCTGCCTTTGCTAAACACATTATATTAAAAAAAATCACAAGCAAAATCATCAACAAACAACTTTCTAGAAATGAAGAGCTACTTTTCAACTTGTCTGTAGTCCCTGAAAACTTATTTTTACATAGTCCTATCTCTGAAAAGTAAAACTAATAGTTGTGATTCCTTTACTGCAGAGCACCGAGTTATCCTGGTAGGCACGAACAAAAGATACAGATTTCTTCATATTTGCTGTTCTAGTTTTCAGTGCTACAAGTCATAGGCTGCAGTATTAAATAACTTGGCCTTGCCCTCTAGATGGGCTCAAAACATAGTAATTTTGGAGTTGTTATCAGACCGTTGAAGTATCAGTAACACGGCTCATAATCCCTCTTCAAAGTTACCACAGAGACTATCTGAAAATCGTGACAGCAACAGACACACTAGCTGCCTTTGTATGGTTAAAAGCAGGCAGAGAAGACACACTTGGCTGATCTAGTGAGAAATGAGGAGACAGGTTCAGCAAAATGGGCCTCCTAGTCCATGGGGGACTCTTCGGAACCAAGGACCTACAACTCAATAACCAAGGGCTTCATCGGCAGCAAGTCCAAATGGGCCAGATTTTGTGCCTAAGTGACTCGTCTTCAGAGGGTCAAAGTATTTTCAAAGCAGAATTTCCATCTTTCTGCTCTATAAACTCAGGAGTTCTACCTTCCCTACAGACACGAGAGTCTTTTAACACATTTGACAGGGAACCGGTAAGAATCTCTTGGCTGGAATTTGCTTTTCCAATTATTTCCTCCCTAAAGGTAGTTAAGAAGCTCCCAAAACAGACCTCTCAAGAACATTCTTTCCAGAAATACTATTTATTCCACTTTTAACATTGAAGGTGCAATTTATCTACTGCTAAGTTCATTGCTGTAGTAGCATCCCACCTAAGACCAAGCTCCCCAAAGCTCTGTTCTATCTTGCACTATTTTCAAAGGCAAAATGAACCTTTACTGGGGACAAAAAAATCTTGTCTTGTTGAAAGTTTCCATGAAAAACAATGATGCTGCCACATAACCCTGCGAGACAGGAGGTCTCCCTCTCACCTGCAGAGAAAGAAGAACAAAGCACTTCCCCGGATGGTAACATTAAAAGACATTAAAAACAGAAGCAGCGGAGCAATCCTAGAGGCACGGCTGCTGATTCTGACCAGGTCCACCTCAAAAAGGAGTTTCAGAAGAATACCCACAAAATTCACCACCACGTTGCTTAAGGTTCCCTCCCATGTTTGCCTGGGGTTCACGTCAAGGGTGCAGCAACTCACCACATCTCCACTGCAAACTTCCACGGCCACTGCAATTTTCCCTTTAAATTCAATACGGTAGAATGAAATGAGGTAAAATGAAACATTCTTTACGTACCAGTTCTGCTAGCACTCCCCAGCCCTCATTGTGCTGCATCTCTCATCAGCTCTCATTTACTCAGACAAGCCAGAAAAGATTTGCAGATCCTATTACATTTTCCCACCCTATTTCCTATTCTGTGTGTAATTTTTTTTTCCCTTCAAATAATACTGATTGTGTCAACTGAAAAAAAAGAGAGAAAAAGACTGAAAAAAATCTCCACTCTTTGTATTCTCTTCATAGTAATAAAATATGAAGATGACACAAGAAAACAACTTAATTTCCAGGGAGGGCTGAGAAAATGGACCTGGCTGGAGAGGGACAAATGCTATTTAGAGCAGTATCTCCACCTAAACTATTGAAGTGTCGGGAAGAGCCGTGTGCACTTTCCTCAGTGAAGAATGTGGAACACAGTGCCCTTCCTACCAGTTGAAAGTCAAAATATCCTAGGAGCTGCTATTGTATTTTGGGGGGAGTGGAAGGGAGGAGTGTTTTATACACCAGCAAAGTGGGGAGAAAGAAAAGAGAGGTGGGTTGTTTTTACAAGTACTGATTTTTTTTTTTTTTTTTTTTTTTTAAGAAATTGAATAGAATGTTTTAAGGGATAAAAATAGGGAAGAATTAAAAGCAGCAAAGGAACTGGAAAGAGAGAGAAGGACTATCAGCTTCTTTGTAACCCACCTATAGGTGATTTTGTAAGCAACTCAATTCAAGTGCAGATTTTGCTTTAAGCATGTGTGCTCTCACCAAAATCTTACGAATAAGAACGCCATTTCTCTTTAAGCTATTTCCTGCCTCCTTTCTTAAACATCTTCCAGTGTCTGCAATAAGTGAGGTAATTGGTCTTATAGAAAAAAAAAGCTTCTTACTACGGAACCTCTATTCAACCTCAGACCAGGCCCACTAGGTGCACTTAAATCTTTGAAGAAAGCAGAATACGATCATGTAATTAAAAACTGCAAAAGCACAGGGAAGTTGAATTAAGGCTGCTCAGTCAACTCGAATTCTAGCATTCCCAGATTTTATTTTATGGCTGTGAAACACCGTAGATTTTTGACTGGCCAAGTGAAAACTAGAAGGTGAGCAGTGACGGCAGAGCCCTGCGTTGTGGTCCATCACACGAGGGGCAACCTTGAGGGGCCTCTCACAGATTCCTGCCTACTGAGTTAATGAAGAAGCTGATACCAGTAGCAGGTCGTCCTCCTTCCACAAAACAGCTGTGATCAGGATGGCGAGATACAAAATTGCCAGGAGAAGGAAAAAAAATAATTAATGAAATGGTGAAAAACACTTCCCTACCACAAAAGTTATTGACTGTCTCCTTATTCCAAACTATAAATAAGAGCTCTTATACCAGAATATTCACCAAATGTTTCCTTAGTCCTGGAAACAGTAGGCCTAAAGTAGAACAAGGTCCCCCTGAAAAATATGTCTAAATCTACTAAAATTCTCTAATCATGCCTAAAAGCCAGCTGAACTTTCAAGAAGAGTTGCCATAAAGACAACTTTCAAGAAGAGTTGCCATAAAGACAACTGCTGGGCAGTGAGGCCTGCCTCTAATAGATAGAGAAAATGTGCATAAGTTAAAGCAGAATAAAATAAAAATGAAATTAAAATAAAATGATATAAATATGAAATAAAAATAAAAATACAACGACATTAAACAATCTGGGACACCAGAACGACAGATCTTTAACTTGCCTAAAGACAATGGGTTTGGGGAAAGCTGCGCCTGAGCAGAGAGGTGAAACCAATAGATGTGAATCTTCCTATGTGTTAACTGCACCCAGGGAGCTCTGCCCAGCTGCTCTGGTGGGCCAAGAGCTGCCTGCACCTACTTCCAAAATCCTTTACGCTGCTCTCCCTAGTGATCGAGATGCTCAGGGGAGCAGTGGGCAGGACGGAATTGGGGCGGTGGGGGGGGGAAAAGGAAGTTTATGAAACAAAAACCCAAGAGAGTGGCAGGAAGAGTCTCTGCCATCGTCAGTGCCACGTGCACTCACTTCAGCCACTTCACCCTAAGAGCAGCCATGCACCATCCTCATCATTGCTGAATAAACTGAACACCCAGCAGACCAAAAGCTGAACTGGCTCGATTGCCCCCAGACAAACCCAACGTGGCTTCTCCTGCCCCTCTGCCTGCATTCACTTGAGCACAGACCATCCTGCTTGCTCAGGCCTCCTGCTGCAGCAGCCCCCTCTCTCCCTGGGAGCACCACAGCCAACTCGGCGCCCGAGGAGGAGGAAAATCCACCCCTGTAAATGTATACATTACCAACACACAGGCTGAGATTTACAGTAAACACCCGCAACACAAGCGAGGCCCGGGGAATGTATAAACACGCAGAGGAGCATGAAGCGCTGGGCCGGGCCTGCCCGCGCCACACACGGCGTGTTTATTTATCTGCCTCGCAGACGATCAATGGGAGAAGACAGTCAAAACCATTTTCTAAACAAAGCGTCACTTTGTGTTAGTTTATGTCAGCGGGGCTGCTCCCAAGCACTTGTGCCGCAAGCAGATCCGTGCACGCGGGGAGAGTTATCCTCTTTACTCCTCAAGCGGAGGGAGAGGACGTCGTGCGGGGAGGGAGGACACGCTGCCCGGCGAGGCCTCCCCTCACCAAGGCCCCGCTTCTCAAAGCGCAGCACACAGGCATTTCCTTACAGGCATTTCTTCCTGCGAAAAGCACGAGCCTAACGCCAAGGCAACTGAGTTTCCCTCCCGCTCCTCTTAGTGCACTTTTTAGGAATGCACGCAAACTATTTTTTTGTGTCATCTTGCACCAATTTACACAAGATCACAAGATTTGCTGATGCTCCTTAATAGCATACATAACTCCCCGTAATACACTGCTCCTCCATAACCCCTTTAATCCAGAGATATCAAAGCACTCTGCCAACAACCCATTTGCCTTACAGGCTCCCCTACTCCGCAGCAGATAGGTCCCTATCATTACCCACATTTTGCTGTCGAGGAAAACTACAGCAGGGTAAGGAAATGCAATTTGCCAGGGCTGCAGCGAGAGCTCAGCAAATGGGAGCAGCCCGGCGGGTTTCACATCTCCTCACTCCTCACGGCCTCAGAAGCCCAGCCTGCTGAAACAGGGAGCTGCGGATGGGCTGTAAGTGACCTACAGTGAGGCTCTAAGTCACAACCATAAATATTGTGCCTTATAAAACCAGGGCATGGTTTAGGCTGTTGGCCTCACGAAAGTCTTACAGCTACACATGAGCTTTTAAACTGATGGCGGAGAGAATAGGAAAATACACTCACATTGGAACTTCTAGGTTTTCTTTGCAAAGGAGGAAAGTCCACTTTGAAAAAAGATTTGGATAACAGCAGAGGGGATACCTAAAGTCTGACATTCAGACTAATTCCCCTTGCATATAACATGCCTGGTGCCCAAAAGGCTAAGAAATAACGCAGCACATCTCCAAGGGCTGCTTTTCTTGCAGGCAGCAACCACGCGAGCCTCTACCTCCAGTGAGGCTGTGTGAAGCCAAGGGCTTTCATGAGCTACCTGTGGTTGACTATACACACTCTGCTATTGTGTCTCATCAAAGAGCTGATGAGGGAGGAGTGGAGTGCACAGAATCGCCAACGCTTGTGAAAATCCAGCTGTGTCTGTCTAAGGAAAGGTTAAACCTTTAAGACGTATAAAACGTGGGATTTCAGAGGGAGCAGAGAACTAAAAACTGCTGCTTCGTGACTGACTCCACCTTGAAGAGCCTTCAGTTCTTCATACCTCTCAGAAAATATGGTATTAGAATGAGAAAAAAAGACCATGACAAAAAAAGGAAGGGAAAGAGAGAGGGAGGGAGGGAAAGAGAGAGGGAGGGAGGGAAAGAGAGAGGGAGGGAGGGAAAGAGAGAGGGAGGCAGAGGGGAACAGGGGGGAACAGAGGGGAGAGGGAGAGAGAAAGCGAGAGCGAGAGAGAGAGAGCGAAATCCCTAACACTTCTTCTCCACTTAACTATCAATCAAGACTGGCAAAGGGAGAGAAAATGTAACTGTTGACTCCATCCTTTAAGGAGGTTCTGAAAATAAAGTTTAACGGCTCTTATTTTACAAGCTGAGCCTCCCTGATTCATCTTTCCTAAACTCAGGCTAATGCTTTATTTAACTTCCATTTGAGGTTGGCTGGTTCATCTCGCACAAACTGTGTATACAATGGCACAAACGTCATTACCAATATTTATGCTTGATAGCCATAACACTGCTGTTCTCTCTATATCAATATACTTAGCATTAAATAATCTCAGAAGAAACTGTATCTCTGAAATACAGTTATACAACTATAATCAAAAATAAGTTATGCACATTTGAATCTGCTGTAATTGCTCACTTAAAACAGACCATGTGCAATTATCTGAAGGAGGAGGCTACGTAGGAACCCCAAAGCCAAAGATGTGGAAATTGTGCTATGAGGTCTGAGAGCTTTGAACAGAAAATTTCTCATCCTTCCCTGAATATTTTGTCCTCTGCATTGCCTCCAAAGAGTCTCCCCGCTCCGTGGGCTCAGACAACTCCTAGGCTTCCTGGGGCAACAATTAATCTCATACCAGGCCAAGTATCGAGGCACCTCCAAGATACTGTTTAGTTCAGAAACGGTCCATGGAAGAACGTAAAGGAGGAGTCAAAATTGGGCAGAAAGAGCAAGGAAGGACGAAGGCCATGGAGAATATATGAAAGAAAAATAGGAACTTCATGGAAACAGTCAATCTGTGGCACAAGCTACTTCAAATTCAAATTATAAGCTCAGACCTAAAGCAAAAAGAGTGAATTCTTGTGGAGTACCACTTTGAGGGGGCAGGGGCTCAGCTTCCAAATTCACCTGAATCAGGGTAAGTTTACCACAGTCTCTTCATTAACTTCAGAGAACTCTGATCAGACTCGAAAGCATCCAGACCTTAAGTCTTAGGACACTAGTGTCTGGTAGTTCTCCCTTTCATTTACCATATTGACATCATCCTCTGCAGCATATACTCCTCTCCTCAGGCTCTAAAGCTCTAGACTTGACAGTGGACCATTGGTATGCCTGGGTTGCTAAAAACAGCATGGCTTTATGAGACCAGATGAATATTCGTGCTCACACATCTGATAGTAAACTTGTTTAGAGGGCCAGTGTCTTGTGGAGCACTCACAGTGCCAAGAAGGCAATACTGTTAGTTTTCAGGTCCTGGTTTCAGCCACAAATTACTGCTGCTGTACTTCCTACCTTAAATATAATTGAAAATTTGTCCTGACTTCCCATAAGTAACTATCTTCAATAATTAATTTTTCAAGAACAACTTCCCTTGCATCGCTGCTGAAGCAGCTTCTGGTACAAGAGGTATTACACAGGAGTAGTCTTTTGTTGTAATGACTTCAGAATCTCTAAAGACACTTTCCTCAAGACTTTCACAGGCAAGTGATCTCTTCTCTGGGGA
>JAVCKT010017345.1:0-12586 GCA_032273925.1 Rhynchotus rufescens
TACTTTCATCATGTGTTACTATTCCAAAGTAAATAACAAAGTAAATAGAACCTTTCAACAAGAAAAAAAAAGACCCTTTTTGTTATTTACAAAAGACGTAAATAAGTTTTATTAATTTGAAACTTAAATGTTTTAAGAGTTAAATCCGAAGCGTTTGCAGTCAGACTGGATGATTTCTTTTAAGCCACTCAAAGAGTAGGTGTAGCTGCATGGTCAGGGCTGCCCAAAGCCACGTGATCCCTTAGGCTTCCACAATGGGGACACTGTCACGACAGTTTAGTCACGGCAGTAATAACTTTACAGTCTATGTGTGTGCACATGTGTCAAATGCTGGCAGTTGCATATACCAATCAAAACTGACCTTTGAAATTAATTGATTTTTTTTTAACTTGTTCTTTTTTTTGGAAAAAAGAGAAGATAAGAGGAAAACCAAACCCCCAAATCCCTTGGTTAAAGTTAGTGGGAGATTTCAGTAGACAAGCACATTAGAAGCCCTTTTAGTCCTCAGAATGTTCTTTAGTGTTTCCCTAGATCAAGAGTAACTACAGTCTGGGCTACAGTTAGATTCTAGTTCTGCTAACATGAAAGGGCTAGCTTAGGCTTCCAGGATGCCCTTCTGGAATTATTTGGAGTCTTGTTCTGGTGCCTTATCTAAATTGTCTTCATTTATTTATAAGCCACAAATTTGAGGTCTGCTAGTCCAAATTTGTGGGCTCTTTTGCTACTTTTACTATTAAACAACTTCATATTTCTAAGTTGTGTTAGTAGTTTTTTCCATATACAAATGATGTTACATGTGTCATGAATTACCTGTGTTAAATATGCAAATAAGTAAAGCAAAAAAGTTGGATTATGTCTTGAAAATGGATGCAGAAACATCTTAAACTGGTGATATTCCAAAGATGAGGAGATCAAAGTGTAGCCTTAGGCTAAAATATTTTTGAAATGTAGTCATTTTTGCTCAGTGCAGTGATCCATCTGATTTTGTCTAGTACATTATCAATTTTTCTTAACACTTTCATACCTTCCCTTAGCAGTTAATTAACATTATTTAACACTTTATTTATCAAAATTTTATATTGATTTCCAGATAATCTTACATCAACATTTTCTAGTCTACAGTAGTTCTCTAAATAATGATACAAGATGGAAAAAGTGTTTAAGATCATAATGTTCAGGCACAGAAATATTACAGAAATATTTAGCCTTTCTCTTTTTTTTTTTTTTTTAATTGAACGTTGCTAACTGTTGAGTTAGGAGATACTTTCAAGCTGTATATTGCACATGAGCAGGTTATGGAGGTGCTGCTGAGGATTGGATTCTTTTACTGATAGTCATCTCATGTTTAGTAGCCTGCACTTGACCTATTCTAAGCAGACTTGAAGTTATTACAGAAAGTAAGTAAAAATACTTAAGGTATTTTGACAAAGAAGAAATATTTATGTTAATAGTAAAACCTCCCCATTTGTTCAACTCCAATTTTAATGAAGAGTTTGAATATCTTAACATAGTCTAATGCATGTTGTATCTAGTACTTCTCAGATATGGGGACAAGATGATAATGTATACAGACAGATGCAGTGTTTGTATAACAAATACACTACTTCAAATGTCTTATTAAAGTTTTACAAAGTATAGGTGGTGAGTTACAGTATACCACAGGATCAGAGGTCAAAAAAATGCCAATGCAACTAAGAAAGCTACACAGCATAAGCCCTAATCAATCAATCAATCTCTCTCTCAACAAACAGCTCCCTCAAATCCAACAAGCCTGAGTAAAAGAGCTAATAATCACCTCTTAAATACAGAATCTGAAAGCGTGCTGCTTGCTAGAAAACAGATAACTAACAGATTATAGGCCTAAAGTTTGTCTTAAATTTGGAAGTGAGTGCAAAACGATGCCTGGAAATTCAAGGAATTACATGGAAGTGACTTGCCTTGGTTGTAAAAAGAAAACAAGAGGTTCACAGAGAGCAGTCCTGATACATAGGAAGGATGCGCCTTTGCCTGGCTGTACTCCTTCCATTTTAATCTCCTAAATGTTTGTTTTCCTAGAGTTTTGGAAGGTTTTCACTGATGAAGAAAGATAATGAGCATTTTCTCTTTGCCACCTGTATTTATGCAATGGAGCAGAGCTTGTTTCATTTGTCATAGTAAAAGAGTTATATTGACAGTTATTAACTACACTAATGCATTTTTTTGATGGAAATGTTAATTTATTTAGATTTATTTAGCAGTGTATTCATTCAAGTAAGAGGAGGAGGCTCTGGAGACCCAAGTGCCTGTTTATTCCCAGAACAAATTATACCATAGGAAAAAGAGTAGGTAAGGGAGAAGGGGTGGAATAATATTGTTAACCTGCTGACATGGGGGTTATTTCAAGCTGACAGTCTTATTAACAAACACCTTTCCTTCATCTAACTTGAAGAACTTTTAAGTAGTGATTCTAGCTTGTGATTTACTTTCTAAAAGTTGCACACATTTTGCTGCTTCTTACGTCTTAATCATGTGATTTAATTGCTAGGTTTGAAAAATGGGCACACATTTTTCTTTTTCCTTCCTAAAAGGTACTGAGTTATAGTTGCTCAACTGTTTTGAATGGATTTCTGAATCTGAATCTTAAGACTTTCTATTAAAAATCACTGCCTCACTAATAGCTGTGATTTGAATTTTTAAAGTGAACTGCTGGCACAAGCAGATTAATTTGCTTTAATACTTCTTAGTGCACAGAAGCAGTCTGGAATTGCAGCCAGTGTGATCTTTCAGGTATCTGTTATAAGTATAAATTAGAGGAGAGATAAATACTGCAGGAAAGAAATGGGAGTGAGGGAAGGAAACAACATAATGTAGTATCTTTTGAACTGGAGAAAACAAAACCAGTGGGAGGGTAGGCTTTGAGGAGAGGCTGGCAGCAAAGGCAGGGGAAAAACAAGGTAAAAAGTGGGAGAGAAATTCAGGAAGAATGAAAGAAGAGTACAGTTGGGAATTACTATGTCTATGAACTAGTTACATAATAAAGACTGAGCAGGGAAGAATATGTTAAAAGAGAAATAAGAAAATAATTAGAATAAATAGGAAAGGTGAAAGAATGTATATTATTTGATTAAAATTATGAACCCCGGTTAGGGCTAAATTGCTTTTTACTTGCTGAAAATAAATTTTCCCTGGAGATTTTTTTTGAAAACTTAGGCTGGTTGAGGAAACATTCTGAAACTTTGATTTGTCATCCTGTGAGACTTTGGGAATAACAACTGGTGCTATAAATCTGGATAAAGAGAGGGATCCAGAACAGTCCCATTCTTGAGGTTTCTGACTTTCTTCCTGTTGCAGTCAATCCTGCCTGGATTCAGACACTGGGAACTATGTTCTGACTTCTTTCAGCAAGGAAAATCAATGATGTCATGTCTTCATGTCTGTCTTACTGTGCCAGGCTGTTTCCCTGTCTGTCGTTTCTGAAGAGTGCTTAAAAGACACATAACAAGCCTGATTCTGATAGATTCCTGTTCCTGTAGATTATGATGCTAATTTGTTTCAGAGCTATTCTGAGAGGAGAATAAAGGAATATGTCTCATCCTCTCTACGGATGGGTTTCACAACTTAGTGATGCTTGAGAAGAATGTTTATTATGATACTCTGCTCCTCTTATAAAAGTTGTCGTAACTGGAGGGAATACAGCGTATGCAAAATAGCTTTGTAGTTGTATATAATTCTTGGAGCAGGTGCTGGAAGGGTATGTTGAAGTTTCAAGAGAAAATTAATGACAGTTTTAAACCAACTCTTTCAATTTATTTCAGCATCATTTGACTTAAACTATTAGGAACCTAAATGAAATAAGGAAAGAAAACTTTCTATCAAAAAGCAGAATAATATGGATGAAGTAGAGGACTGAAGTAAAAGCCAAATATAAACTCCAGTTTAATTCAGATCTCTCTAATTTGCTCGCTTAAAGTAGATGCTGCTGCCATGTTTCTTTTAACAATGTTGCTTCATGAAGTATTTCAAATGAAGTTTGTAGTTTTGATATGCTACAGCAATATTTTTGTTCTTTTTTAATCAGGCATACATACTACTCAGAAAACTTTTAAACTATAAATAAATATGATAAAAAGGTATGCTAATGAGTTTCTATGAGCTTTGAGTTTCTAAATGAATCCAAAGTATTTGCTGGTTAGTATTTAGTATTTGAGTTTGAATAAGTGATAGGCAATTTCAGGGATAAGGAATAACCATCTCTTCTCTTCCTCGCTCTCAAGTTCCTGTCCAAAAAATCAAATTCATGTTTATTTGCTAGATTAGCTTTTATAACTGAAATAATGCAGTATTTGTAGGAAACAATCAAGCTAGAACTGTCACGTATTTAGAAGCTGGAATTACATGTTGCATCTAGAATTGTGTCATGATAATACTCCAATGCTAGTATTCTTGTTTTCAATTGCTGTTTATTGCTTTTTAAATCATTTAAATCACATTGGAACTTTCTGGGGGAAAAAAAAAGGTTATAACCTAGATATGTTACTTTTAGTTTTCTTGCAAACATGAGCTGTAAAGTAGGCATCAAGGTTATTTGAATGATATTTGAGAAATCAATAGTGTTAACATTTCTTTCTCTTTTTTCAGGTGGTTTTTGTAATTGCTGCCATGGGAAGACACTTGACTATGCTTTTGCTGCTACTGCTGCTGGTGCAGCATTTTGGAAACTGTGAAGCAAATCCAAGGCCACATAATGCTCCACCAATGCAATTTACACAAGTACAATATAATGCCACTGTGTATGAGAATTCTGCAGCCAAGACGTATGTTGGACACCCAGTGAAAATGGGTATTTACATTACAAATCCACTGTGGGATCTAAGGTACAAAATTGTTTCTGGTGATACTGAGAACTTGTTCAAAGCTGAAGAGTACATTCTTGGAAACTTTTGCTTTTTGAGAATACGGACCAAGGGAGGAAACACGGCTATACTTAACAGAGAGGTGAAAGACCATTACATGCTGACTGTTAAAGCAGTTGAAAAAAACACCAATGCTGAAACACGCACAAAGGTCAGGGTGCAGGTACTGGATACAAATGACTTACGGCCTTTGTTTTCTCCAACATCTTACAGTGTGTCTTTGCCTGAAAATACAGCAATAAGGACAAGCATTGCAAGAGTCAGTGCAACTGATGCAGATATAGGGACAAATGGAGAGTTCTACTATAGCTTTAAAGAACGAACGGATATGTTTGCTATACATCCAACTAGTGGTGTGGTAGTTTTGACTGGCAGACTTGATTACTCGGACGTTAAGCGTTATGAGATGGAAATTCTTGCGGTGGACCGTGGAATGAAACTGTATGGTAGCAGTGGCATCAGCAGTATGGCAAAGCTTACTGTCCACGTAGAGCAAGCAAATGAATATGCCCCAGTAATTACAGCTGTCACACTGGCTCCATCAGAACTGGACAGGGATCCAACTTACGCAATTGTAAATGTGGAGGACAATGATCAGGGTTCAAATGGAGAAATAGCATCATTAAGTATTGTTGCTGGTGATCCACTTCAGCAGTTCAAAACAGTGAGGTCTGTTCCAGGAGGTAAAGAATACAGAGTCAAAGCTGTTGGGCACATTGACTGGGAGAGCCACCCTTTTGGATACAACCTTACCCTTCAAGCTAAAGATAAAGGGAACCCTCCACAGTTTTCGTCTGTAAAAGTTATTCACGTAACCTCACCACAGTTTAAGTTAGGTCCAATCAGATTTGAAAAAGAAGTGTATAGAGCTGAAATAAGTGAATTTGCCCCTCCAGGCACACCTGTGGTAATGGTAAAAGCTCTACCTAGTTACCCACATTTGAAATATGTTTTTAAAAATACACCAGGCAAAGTAAGATTCAACTTAAACCCTCATACTGGTCTCGTTACCACCTTAGAACCAATAAAAGCGCAATATTCATCCCATTTTGAACTTGAAGTTGTGACAAGTGACAGAAGAACTTCTGCAAAAGTACTCATTAAGGTACTGGGCATGAACAGCAATCCTCCTGAATTTACTCAGACATCCTATAAAGCCTCCTTTGATGAAAACGTGCCGATAGGTACTAGTGTCATGAGAGTAAGTGCAAAAGATCCTGATGAAGGGGAAAATGGCTATGTGACCTATAGCATTGCAAACCTAAATCCTTTGCCATTTGTGATTAACCATTTCAATGGGATTATTAGTACTTCAGAAGACTTGGATTACGAATTGATGCCTAGGGTTTACAATTTAAGGATCCGTGCTTCTGATTGGGGTATACCATATCGTCGAGAAGTTGAAGTTCCTGTAACTATTATTTTAAATAATTTGAATGACAATATACCATTGTTTGAGAAAATCGATTGTGAAGGAACAATCCCCAGGGATCTTGGTGTTGGAGAGCAAATAACTACCGTATCTGCTATTGATGCTGATGAGCTCCAGTTGGTCAGATACCAAATTGAATCTGGAAACGAACTGGATTTATTTAGCTTAAATCCAAATTCTGGGGTACTTTCACTCAAGCAGTCACTAATAGATGGTCTAGGTGCTAAAATATCTTTCCACAGCTTGAAAATTACAGCCACAGATGGAGAGAACTTTGCAAAACCATTGTATATCAACATAACTGTGGCTACCAGTCGCAAACCAGTCAGCTTGCAATGTGAAGAAACTGGCGTTGCCAAAATGCTGGCAGAGAAACTCTTACAAGCAAATAAATTGCACAGTCGTGGAGAAGTTGAGGATGTTTTCTTTGACACTCACTCTCTGAATCTGCATGCACCTCAGTTTAGAAGTGGGCTCCCCAGTGGCATTGAGGTGAGAGAAGACCTGCCTGTGGGCTCCAGCGTAATACTCATGAATGCTACTGATCTTGACACTGGCTTCAATGGAAAGCTAGTGTATGTTATCTCTGGAGGTAATGAAGATAGCAGCTTTATTGTTGATATGGAGAAGGGAATGCTGAAAATTTTGTCTCCCCTCGACCGAGAAGTGAAAGATAGATATACTTTGAATATTACGGTCTATGATCTTGGAATACCACAGAAGTCTGCCTGGCACCTTTTAGATATAAGAATTTTGGATGCTAATGACAACTCACCAGAGTTCCTACAAGACAGCTATTTTGTTGAAGTGCGTGAAAACAAAGAACTAGACAGTGAAATTATTCAAGTTGAAGCCACTGATAAAGATTTGGGGTCTAATGGAGAAGTGAAATACTCTCTTCTTACAGATACAGACAAGTTTACTATTAATGCTGCCACGGGAGTTGTGAAAGTTGTAGGGGCTTTGGATCGTGAAGAACAGCATGTGTATTTCCTGAAAATAGAGGCTAGGGACCAGTCTACTGAAGAACCTCAATTATTTTCAACAGTTACTTTGAAAGTATCTATAGAAGATGTTAATGACAATGCCCCTAGATTTATTCCCTCAAATTATCATGTGAAAATTCGAGAAGATCTTCCTGAGGGAACCATTGTTACGTGGTTAGAAGCCTACGATCCTGATTTAGGCCAGTCAAGTCAAGTACGATACAGCCTTCTGGACAGTGCAGATGGTACCTTTGATGTTGATAAAATAAGCGGAGCAATACGTATTGTGCAAAGACTGGATTATGAAAAGAAACAGCTTTATAATCTGACTGTGCGGGCCAAGGACAAAGGAAAACCCATTTCTTTGTCCTCTACGTGTTATGTTGAGGTTGAAGTAGTTGATGTAAATGAAAACTTGCACCCTCCACGGTTCTCCATCTTTGCAGACAAGGGCTTTATAAAAGAAGATGCTCCTGTTGGTTCATCAGTGATGACAGTATCTGCTTATGATGAGGACGCAGGACGAGATGGGGAGATTAGATATTCCATCAGAGATGGATCTGGTTTAGGAGTTTTCCGAATAGACGAAGAAAAAGGTAAGGTGACTTTTTATTCTAAATTGAATAACACATTGAAAACAAAAGAAATAAGAAGGTCTGTGTTGTCCTAGCTGAGATACTTCAGTTAGGACCAAACAAGTCACCAGTAATACAAATAAGTCCTTAACAAAACTGTGCACACATGTGCATGAACACACACAGACTTGAGAGGCACTTTTCATCTTTTGTCCTCACTTATATCCAAGTATTTCTTGTATCTAATCATTTCATCTAAGAGGAATTCTGTTACGTGAACGTTTGCCCTATATGGACAGTGTTGTTCTGTGGATATTGGGAAGGTGGAGTTAAGGGAATAAATTGCTCTCTCCCCAAGGATTCAGTTCTGGGATTTTCATGCTTTTTAATCTTAAATTACGTCACTGTTGGTTCATTTGCAAGAAGTATACATGTGTCAGATAATGCCATACTTGCTGGTTTTGATAGCTGTATTTTAGAGCTCTTATAAGTGCCTTCTTTTATGATCAGCCTTGTCTTCCCCATGACAAGGTTCCTATCAAACAAAGCATTGTTGAAGCCTTTAAATGTGCCTTTAAATAACTTCAGCAGCAGAATTCTGCTGTGAGTTCTGTGTGTTTAAATAATAAACTCATAACAGATTGCTATTTTACAGGAAATAACTTGTAATTAGAAGTAAAAAAAAAAAAAAAAAAAGGCTGTTTTGCCTGACTCATCCAGTAATCATTCTATGGCTTTTACATGAGTAATAACTGTGAACATGGGTAATACGGTCTTATTCACTTCACATTCACTTCACTTTTCAAAATTTACTTTTCAAAACAATAACTTTTTTTTTCTTCTGGAATAAACTGTTACTTAAAATATATTATAGAAAGTAAATTATTAAATTACATAGGTTGTGTTTGAAGAGCTTTCTAGAGGTTTGGATAAATCATTGCTTCTCTTAGCTTTACTTTTAACAAAGCGCCATTAAGATTGTGGAACAGGTTTTATAAAAATTGGTAAGGAAGTTCTTTCAAAGATTTGGTGGCTTCACCTCTATTTTTTGGCATTGTACAGACTATTCATTTGTGTATCATTATGCCTGTCTTTTAATGTAGCTGTGCTCAAGCTTATTGTGCATTTCAATGCAGGATAAAATGTTGTCAGAGTAAAGTGTTTTATTGTTCTACAGAATGAGTCTGATTTTTACCATTTTACTGTTCAAGTAATAGATAATAAGAGAATGAAATGTCTTTATTTTGATGCCAATATGTATATGTTTGTCTGCTTATGCATAACTACCCACATATGTTTATTTTTGTGATAACTACTACTACTGTGGCAGGATCAGCTGTCAATGTATGTTCTGTTTTTACTTTTTTGGCATGAGAGTAGTTTTCTTTCCTGAAGAATTCATGTGAATTTCATCAAATCCCCTTTAATCTGCTAAGTTTAAATAGCAAAGTGACACAACTGGGGGGTAAGGGAGATGGATCTGTTTATTTATTTTTGTCTAGGGTAAATAGAGTAATAATTCCAGTAGGTGAAAAAACACATTGTCTCCATTTATATTAACATCTAGTATCTAGCATGTGCTGTTCTTCAGTGAGGTAAATAGAAGGATTTACTGAGTGGAAGAGGGTTGCTTGCTTTTAATCTTAGTGGACAGATTTCATTTAAGACACTGAGGTAGAGAAGAATGTGTGTATTTGTGAGTGTGGATGTGAATGTGTATTTCCTCCAAATTTTAACCTAAAAAGGGGGCTGCAGAAAGAACAAAGTGTTTCCACAATCTTGACAGTGTATCTAAAATGTAACAGATGTTAAATAAACAAAACTCTCTTGAATCTTTTTGATGCAAAGCTGTCAGTTTTAGTACAAGAAGCACTGTTTATACTTTAGTATCTGAATACTTGTCATTTTCTTTGAAAACAGACTGACCTTGACACAGGGAGTGGATTGATAGTTAGCAATGAAAGTATACTAGAGAAGTTGTTGGAAGAGACTTTCTGCCTCAAACTGGGTATCTCTTCTTGCTGACTTTGAGAACATCATTCTACTCTTCCCTGTTTCCAGAGGGATAAACTGGATTTAGGAAGCTGTTTGGAGTCAACATTTCAGTCAATTAGTCAATCCAGTGACTAAAAGAAACCCTTTTATCTTCTGCTTCTTAGAAATCAAGGATAAAAATTCACATTTGCAGAAGGAAATATGGTTGATGACTGAAGCATCAAATAGTTCTTTGCTTGGAATTTTGGCTGGCTTTCTGATTTTTGTGTTGTTTTGGTTTATTTTTGTTTGTTTAAACCTTTCAGAAGGTAGGAAACTATGCAGGTATTTGATGTTTGTACCTCTAATCTGGAATTTTCAAAAGAAGATCAAGAAATCTACTTCCTGTGTATAACAATACATATAGTTAACAGGTAGCTGATCTAAAAGGAAGTCTTCTTTCACATGTAGCAAAATAAAATCATAGAACTCACTTCCTCAGGATGTTATAGAGGCCAAAAGCATGACCAAAGTAAATAAAGGGTAGTAGATGAGATTATTTTGAGGGTAAGCATATATCTGGCTACAATACAGTTGCTATTTCCATTTTCTAAACTAATAACTGGAAAACAAGGAGGGTGGTCAGAAATGAGTACTTGAGTCATTTCTTGTGCCCTTCTTCTAATCTGTTAAAGCTTTTGGAGAGATGGCACTGAGCCAAATGGCACGCTGCAGAAATTTTTGTATGGCTAAAGAGCATCCGCAGTGATTCTTAATTTCAATGCCATTAGAGATGAGGAAGGAGGAAAACTCTTGCAGTTTTCCTATACATGTTGTGTTAGTCTGGTTTATGGATCAGTTTTATAGTATGACTCTAGGAAATTTGAAGTGGGAGAGATGGTCATTATTACAGTGAGAGTTGAACAAACCTTAGCTTCATCTACACAGACAATTTAAAGTGAGAGATTATATTGGGCAAGTTTCAAGTGCTGTTGAGGTTTGTTCTTCACAACTTGGGAAGCCATAACTTCTGTAGAAGTAGAAAATGAGAGCTTAAATTCGGCCTATGGAACTTTTATTTCCATAGGCAACATATGCATTTGTACAGTTAACTGGGAGTAGAATAAGCACTTCTATCCTTTTCAAAGCATTCTCTGTTCCTCAAATCTTCTGTTAGAGCACGGTCAGATGATCATTACAGAGTAGCTGAGGTGGTTTAAATCTTGGGGCAGGTAAGGAGGAGCAGTTCGTCTGCAGCAAGCTCTCTTTGAAGGTGTTTGTACTCTTAGTTTAATTGATACAGCATAGTTGCTGTGTGTGCAGAAGTATTGTTGAAACTGGAAGTTCTGTAATCACTTTTAAGCTCACCACAGCAGTATTTTAGTAGTTTTTGCTTTGATTTTAGCAAAAGTAGAAGTATGGACTTTATGAAATCCAAGACCAAAATCGTGAAGTATAAACTAATTTACTCATTTTGTATTTGTACAGTGCAGTTTGCTGGTTTGTGTTATTAATCATTCCATGCAAGAGACTGTATGGGCACAATGTTATGAGTGCTCTCACATACTGCATGTTAATGTTAATGCATATGCTGCTATTGTGTTTACATCTGGTTATCCAATACATGGTTTATTAATGTTGTTCTAATAAGAATTAATGTTTTATGGTAGGAAATATCAGGTGAAGCTAAACTATTCTTTCTTTTTTTTTTTTTTTTTTTTTTTTTTTTTTTTTTTTTTTTTTTAAAATTTTTTTTTTTTTTTAATTTTTTTTTTTTTTTTTTTTTTTTTTTTTTGCCTGATGTATTCATTCTTCAATAGATTTCTATTATTCTCCTACCCCGTTAAAAATAGTGGGCCTGATTTTCCTGAACAATATATTTCTGTCCCCATTAGATACTTCAAGAAGCCGGGAATGTGTGGGAAGGGGGTATGAGAAAAGTCACAACCCTTTTTTTTTAAATTCATCCGTCTCCCAGAGCCATGCTTGAGTACAAGTGAGAATATGGCTGGGATTGCTTTTTGAAAGAGAAAAGACACAGTGCTTGCTCCCAAGTGCTGGATGTCTAGTGGCAGAGCTTTTCCTCTTGCTCTCGTTTAGTGACAGCAAGCCAGAAAGATAAACAATGTCTGCAAAAAGTGCCACTTGAAGCCTATGTTTATCTTTCTAGCTTAGCTAGCATCTGCCAGCAGCCCATGTGTCCTTAAACAGTTCTGAAGTCCCCCTGGAGAGGAGCTGTATCCTTGCTCCATTCCTTTTCTTCTGAGTTAGTAGCAGCTGTCTAAAATATGACGGTTGTTGCATTTCCAAATATTCACACTTCACTGTGACTATTTCACATTATGCTGGTTCAAGTGTATATCCATAACCTCATAAGTGAGGGTCACTCTTTAGACAAAATTAGGCCCTCTTGACTCCTTCTTGCATGACTATCTAGATTCTCTATTAGATTACGTGGAGTACAAGTGAGCTTAAGCCCAGACCTTGAGGTTAATGGTATATTCCCCAGGGGAAGCTCAGTCCAGTCATCATCAATGCCATCGCTGTTACAAAAATAGTAGATGAGGAAGCTTTGTCATATTGAGCATCTATTTGCATCTTCCGAAATTTTCTTGAAGGAGAGCTTGAATTTAGCTAACAGCTTTCAATTGGCATGTAATTTGATGCCAAGATGGCAAGTGTCTCAGCACATCATCAAGGTAGAGAGCAGAATACTACTGAACTGTC
>JAVCKT010017350.1:0-11438 GCA_032273925.1 Rhynchotus rufescens
TTCTCCCTTCCTGAACTTATACATATTAATCATATCCCCCCTCAGCCTTCTCTTCTGCAGGGAAAACAGGCCCAGCTTGCTCAGCCTCTCCTCGTACGAGAGATGTTCCATTCCCTTAATCATCCTGGTTGCCCTTCTCTGGACCCTCTCTACCCTTTTGCTTCCTTAGACATCACTGCACTGAATAACTTCATGCACTCCTGTTCCTGAAGTGACTGTTGGGGCTGTTCCCCTTTCTGCTGTTCCTCAGTCAAAGCTCCACTTGCCTTCCCTCATCACGCTGACCTTCCTCCCTTCTCTTTTGTGTACCTGGGTGTCTCCATCCTTGGAGACATACAAAAGGTGCCAGGATAGGGTCCTGGACAAGTGCTCTAGTTGGCCCTGTCTGAGCAGAGGGTTGGACTAGAGGATCTCCAGAGGTCTCTTCCAGGAGAACATATTTATGTGAAGATATTTCTTGCCCCAGCACAGCATTTCCCACGGATCTGCTAGAGGAACACGAGGGAGCAGCCTCCTACCACTGAGTCAGGACTTAAATTCTACAAACATCATATAGCCAAAGATGAAATTCACGAATGCAGAGATGTCTCCAGGCAAAACCTTTTTTTTTTTGTCTAAAAAGAAATGTTTACTTGTGAGCCCCTGGGGGCATGAATCTCACTGGCTGCTCCTGGCTGGGTGCAGCATCATCCACTTCACTTTTTTCTAATGCTAAAAGTGTGGGAGTTTAAGAGTAGGAGGCAGAGTTTCCTCCTTCTCCTGTCCTAAGCTACTGCTGTCATAAAACCTTACTGGAATTGGAAGTAAATGGCTGAAAACGTACTGCTTTGAGAAAATCAACAAGCAGCCAGATAGACCCTTTTCTCCCCGCTCTTTGAAGTTCAGAGAGGTACTTGTCTGATATGAAATGAAGAGATAAATTGGGATGAAAGGCTGCTGGGTAGCTGGGGGAGCTTTGGGCTTGTTGTGAAGAGCTTTCCTCATTCAGTCATAAAATATTCCGATTCTTCACCACAGGGATGGTTGAGAGCTGTGAATGTGTCCCCCAGGCCTAATGAAGAGAAGCTCTCCATTTAATGCTCAGTTGTAACCGGAGGCTCTGCTTCACGCTGTTGTTTACTTGGGCAAAAACAGAGAAAAGGGAAGGAATGGGAAGTGAAGGCAAGGCCTGGTGAAGTCAGGCCAGGCCATCAAGTCATAATCAAACTGCTATTAATATTATTAATTGATAATAGCAACTTTTTTCCTCCTATCTTAGTGGCCGACACCTGCAATTTAATTATCCAACAAAAGCTTATTTTGGGGAAATGGGAATTGGGAAAACATGTTTCCCACTTTGCAGATAGGTTCTGATTTTGAGTGACAAAGTAGGTGCATGGGGAGGATGTTTTCAGGTGTCAGCAACCCTACCTAACAGTACAGGGCTCCAAAGATTGCACTGTAAGACTGCACATACATGTCCTATATTACAGTAATCCCTCCTCTAGGAAATCAGCTACTGGATATTCAAGAGCAGCCTGCAAACAGCAGACAGATTTCAGGTTCAGCTCTGTTACGGCTAAACTTTCTCCATGATTCCTCTTACTTGGCCCATTGATAGGATTTTAATAATTAATCTGCAGACCATCTAGGCCAGAAAGTACTTCATAAATAACATATTGCCAATAGTGATCTGAATTAACCTACAAATGCAATTGATTTGGCTTTACGTAATTTTTTTCTTTCCATCCTTCCCAAATGACCTGAAACAATAATTGCATTTGAGAAAAAGAGACAAACATTTCATATTTCAAAGTCCTCCTACTACAAGAGCAGTGAGGGACTGAAAGAGTACCGTTAAGCAGTTTACTAAAACTATTTTAATTGGTAAAAATAAGGTAATGATAGCTTACATCTTTGGAGCGCCTTCTATTTCAGAACATCCTAAAAATGTTTACAAATTGAAATTTGTAGAGAAAAGGCATACAGCAGTTTCACTAACTTGGACAGCTGTGCACAAACACTTAGCACAAGTACTCTGAATTCTGCAAGAAAGGCCACATTAATATGCTCTGTAATGTGAACGGAATGTAACTACTATTTCAAAATTAAATCTTTTTTTTTTTTAATGAACTTATGATAGATTTGTCCAGTGAAGTAACTAGGAGTCCTCAGTAGATCAAAGAACATTGTTCGTATATTGTCTGTAATTATCAATTCTTAAAAAATAGATAACAAAAAGAAGAAAGCTAAAGGAAATGGCATAAATATTACCTTTCAATAAAAAGGGCTGAAGATTGATTAGTCTTATTTCTAAAAAAAAAAATAAATCAGACTTTCATTGCAAAGAAAGACTTGGTTTAGAAATATGTTCTAGGTTATTCAAATATTCTTTTTCTAAATGTTAAATTCTAAAAATGTAGGCATTTTAACTGACCCTAAATACCTTTGCTTCCTAAACACACTTTTTTTTTTTTTAATGTATTTACTTTAGGTCTACCTGACACAGTATTTCTGGCGTGTGTTTTTGGAATACTGGATGAACCCCAAATTTATTTGTAATATAGCTGTACTATGCTCCTTCTCAGTTTGGTCTAGGAGAGCAGGATGCCAGAGCAGAGCCAAGGTCTCCTTCAACACTTCTGGGTAAACAGAGATGGCACAAAATGTTGATTATTTACCACTTTCACTAAATAAAGGGCTAGGATCGTAGAGATCCCAAACAAGGCATCTTCTTCGAGGAGAGAGTTCCCTGAGTGTGCAGTTCTCAGGATCTTTCTTTCCTGGTATCACCTTTTTTTTTTTTTCTTTTCCTTTTTTTTAAGGTATATCCTAAAGAAGCTGTGCCACTGACATACTTTTTTTAAAATGCACCACAGAAATTCCTGGTACTCTGAATGGCCTCAGTGATGAACTTATATCGCAAGGGTTTGTCCAGCGGGTGATGGACCAAAGCTAACATTTAAAATGTTGTGTGCAAAATAAAAAATAAAAATAAAAGATAGATTTTGGCAGGCCCATGAATAATACACAGCAAGGGGATGAATTATGTCAAAACATGAACCAAGTGATTCTTTTTAACCATGCAAATCTTCTGTAGCGAGCCTAAAGCCTCAACTGTAAAGCTCTTTTTTTTTTTCCTGCAATATTAAAGAGAAGAACTTCCCTTCACTGCAGAGTGATAAAGAGGCACTAAGCCCTGCTCTGTCGTTAGTCACAAGTCATTTTAATGTGGGTCTGCAACACCGTGAAAGATGACCTGCAAAAGGCAAGTGGCAGGCTATAATTCTGGGCCTGGGAAGGTAACGCCAGGATCTACTAGCTGATAATTGACTTTCCTGTTACACACTTATCATCTGTAACACTTTCCGACCCTCCGTGGCTCCTTGCTAGTGTGTGTTAATCCTCATGGTCGGGATGGAGCAATCAGCAGTCCAGGTTGTGGGAATGATGATCCCATCTTGTTGGAGAGCGGCAGATGTGCAGCTACAACCCCAACTGCAGAGACATGTGGAGACATGAAGCAAATAAATAATTGCTGCTAAATTTTGTTCTTATATATATATATATGAGAGTATTGTCCAGCCTCAAAAACTAATTGGGCCTCTTGCACAATATACGATATTGTCTCTGCCCTGAAGAATTTATAATCCAAAGTCAGGCAAAGGGCTGGAAGAGTTTTGTGGGAAATGCCACTACATTTGCACTGTGTGCAGCCAGGGAACAGTGGCACTGCAGCCAGAGGGGCTTTTCATTCCTTTCCAGGGGCTCTTTATTCTGCCTCATGTGTCTTGCATTGCTCTTCTTTGAGAACGGATTTTCGGCCTGCAGCAAGAGCACTGATCCCAGTGCTTGCTGGGCTGCTTGCATTGCTCCTGCTACACTTTTGACATTGCAAAGTGGCAGAACAAACTGCAAAAATGAGCCTGGTTAACATATGCAATCGACAGATATCCATGTGCTTAGATATCCACCTGCTTAGACCAAGCCTGGCTGTAATCATAGATATACTACAGTTATGTCTCATTTGGGGAATCTCATATCCACCTCAACAGAGCCTGAACTTCAGCCTTTGAGGCAGAGCTGCTGGAATAAACACACACTGCAGACAGTTCCTCTACAGCCAGAGACGTTTCAACAGGGAAGGAGTTACACCAGAGCAGGCTGAGGATGCACAAGCATTTCTGTATTGCTTTGCACTAGCCCCAAGGCAGAGCCCGTTTGGGAACATGAGCCAGGGCATTGCTCAGTTGAAGAACTGCACGCATAGGTAAAGCCTGGACTTCCTGGTGCCTCAATGAAGCTTCTCTCTCACACGTAACCTCTGAGTCCCACTTGACACTTTAATCCTCATAATGTGCTGGTATGTATATTTTCAATGCAGACTTGAAAGTTATGATGATATCTGGCTTTCAGGAGAGTTGCTCCAGCCAGACCTAACAGGTAATTTGGTTCTGGTTTGTTATATAAATTTCCCCTCCTGAGGAAATTAGTTATGTTTTCTTTTGAGAGGAAGAGGGGGAATGGACACAGATAAGGAAGAAGGTTCGGCAACATCTGCACAGAAATGTTGAAAATCCATTAGATGTATATACTTTTTTTTTTCGCACACTTCTTTGTTTTCCTTAAAATAAGTGATGTGCTAGCACTGAATTTTATCCAGAGGCTCATCTGGGATGTTGACTATGCGTTGAATCTCCAAAATACATATTTCAGTATTTCAATTTGTTATTACTTAACTGAATTTCAACAAAGAAACCTGATAGATATGGAAAAAAGAATTCCTCCAACTAGTTTCATTCTGAACTAGACCATGACATTTTAAATATCTTCTATACTCCAGCGCAAATAAGTCTGAGGAATAGCTCACTTTTAAGTCATAGATTTGAGGATCTGAATATTGTTTAAAAGTGTTCGATGTGAAAGGTTGTATATAAGAGAGGGGAAAAAATGTAAAATATCTGCAAGCAGATTGTGTTCTGTTGTCAGCCAGTGTAGAGCTGCAATTGGCTTGAAGCCCTCCTCCTTTATTATATTCTATCAATCACATCCATCGCCCTAGGGATTCAAAGCTTTAGGTATTCCTAAATGCTTGTGAGAAATAGCAGCTATATGAGGTCATGATACCAAACTGAAAAACATCCTTTCACTTTGAATGCAAGAATCAATATTGATCCCCACTGCCATGTGGTAGCAGATTTCAAGGTCAGTCTCGCACCAGTAATGTGGAGTCAGGACACATGTTGCAGTATGTGCATTTTCTCTGTTTTTTTTCTGGAGCAAAATATGAATCAACTCTATCTTGGCAATTCCTTTTCCTACCCCCAAAACAGTCTCAAAACTCAACCACTTTCTCCTTTCAGTGCTGCCCTCCCAAAAAGGTCCAGGTCCTTCTTCCCTTTTGTTGCTCTTTCCCAAGCCTTTCTCTTTTAAACTCAGAAATTCCCTTATCCGAAACATCCTCCTTAGTAGCATTTGTGCCACAACTATTCAAGCTTTTGAAATGTGGATTGAACCCACCAGTGGGAAACATTGCTTCTCATTACTGCATGCTAAATTATGAAAATAACCTTCTACCTGCAAAATTCAGAAAAGGGGCATATTTATATGCATATATACATATAAGAGATAAAAAATCAATATACAAATATACAAATAAGAGAGATCAAAAATCAGAGGAGAGGTATATTTAGATTGTATATGTCTATTTTTTTCAGCCTTTTGTTGTTGTTGTTTTCTTACTTGGGTTTTTGAAGATAATTCCCTCTATAAGCCATGAAGAGAAGCAGTCACAAAATTTGATTAGATTACCTTATGAAGTCTAAAACTGACTGGGAAAATTGGGTTTCCAGATTTTTTTTTATCCTGCTTATCTGTTTTTCAAAAAAAAAAATCACAAGAAGTTCATATTACAGTTATGTAAAACAACTCTTTAAAACACTATCAGTTTAATTTGTGTTCCTGCTTTTTGTAATGAAGATCTGTTCAGTTGCTTAGAAAAATAACTTATTCCTTTAGACACTGTATCACATGTCGTAGGAAAATATGATTTGCCTGTTTTGAGTTATCTGTTATCTCCCAGGGCTACTCATGAGGAAAGGTCTGTTCTGTTAAGGGGAACCAAACTGTGACAATCATTTCATTCTGGAACAAAATTCTGCCTACTGCTTTTGAAGATCTGGTGCCCTGAATCCAGACACGTCTGAAGGATGCTTCAGGACACATGGTAAAAAAAGCCTCTTTCCTTTTAACTGGGCTTTTTATTAAACAGGGATATTGAGTAGAAAGTTGCAATGGAAAGGAAAGGCATGAAAACTGTGTATGTCCTTACTGTCCTCTGCTTGATTCTGTCATGGAGTTTTAATATACTTACATTCGCATGTACAAGCTGAAGTACTTACACATAAGCTTTATGTGTTATGTTTTATAAATAACTATTGTCTGTATACCCACAGAAATATATATATATATATATAAATAGCATGTTGGTTAAGGTTGTGATTTTTACATTATAAATCTGTAACTCCAAGACCTGTAGCAACAATTTAGCTACGTCAGTTCAAAATGCTTTTGCCACTAGCTTAAAAAAAAAAATAAAAAAAAGAAAAATCAGCTAGTGCTAAACTACATTGACAAAATCCCTTGCCTGTATAGAAAGTGTCTCCACAAAAGAGATTTGTAGGTAGAGACACACTAACAAATCTGTCCTTATGTGTACCATACCTATGTCCAAAAATAATAAAAAATAACCCTCGTAGATCACTCTAAATCAATAGCATACACAACTGTGTTCTCTTTTCCTACCATATGAGGAGCTGATGGAGAAAACTCAGTCATAGCTTTTCAGAACTACTTAAGAAGATGCACCTACCCAATTCCCTTTTCCTTTAGTGGCCACTCAAATTTGGGCACTAGCATTGCATACTGCATTCCAAAAGCACTATGTGGTAAAGAAAATTGGTCTTAATCCATAGGAGAAGTGAAAAGCTCAAGGAGAAGCATTTCAAGATCCTTGAAAATGTAGCAAAACAATCTGCAGGTTGGAAATACTACAATTTAGGAGGAACACTTCTCTATTTTTTTTTTCTTGACCAGTATGTCTTGAGCTAACAAGAGGTCAAGATCATTAGGAGAATCCTGTAAGCTTTTGAGCTTTGAGCTTTGTAAGTCTCTCCAGCTGGTCCTGGAGAGGGCACTTACATGGCATTCATGGTACTCCAAGTCATGTATTGCCTGAGTGCTCAGAGGCAGGGGAATTCTCCTGCAAACTGCACAAAAGTGCAAAGCAAAAGTAGTTTGGCCAAGTTGAGCCTCAGAATTACAGCATTAAAATAGATGTCCTGTCGCCCACAGAATTCACATTTCTTTGAAGCATCTACCTGAGCCAAAGAGCACAAGGCTAGAAAGCACATCCTAGTTTCCAGTTAAAGACTGAGAGCATGGACAGTGTGCACCACTTCCTATTCAACCTCAGAGCCTTTGACAGAGGAATAAAGGAGTAAAAAGAGGTCAAACACACAGCCAAGCTCTGCACTTTCACTGGCAATTATGCATAAAGAAGAGATCACCAGACAGTGAGTCATCAAACTTCTCATTAATCTTGAAATTACTTTCCACTTTGGGTTCATTTTCTGGCTTAATCCTGAGACAACGGAACATATTTCTATGTTCCAGGGAGGCCACTAAGAGAAAAGAGCACTTACCACTTACCTAGAACAAAGGACCTCTGCAAATCTTCACAGTTTACCATTCCCTGATGGTTTGGTGCTACAAGGCAACATAAGCAGAGGCCATCCTTCATGAGAAACATGAAGAGGAAACAAAGCCAAGGAGTGGTGAATGGATTTATGTAGGATCCCAGCAGTGATGGACAGACCTCCTACAGCTTCCCATTTTCCCATGACTGAGAGCTCTGGTAACCCCTGGGGCCAATGTTCCCCTTGCACTGAAAACCATGCAGATACTGGAGGAACAGGGTGCAAAGAGCCTTGGACTCAGTTAAGAGGTATTCGCTCCTCCTACAACCATGCTCAGACAGACTTGACATATCTGAGGTGACCTTGGTGGTCCCTCACTCTGCACCCTCCCAGCAGCCCCCTAGATAGGTGCCCTCTGCCACAAAGCCCATTCTGCACCACTTCCATCCTTTATACAACAGAATTCACTCTCCTCTTTGGTTTTTTATTTTGATGTTCCAGGCATAAAAAAAGAAGCAAATGGTTCCCTCAAGCCATTTCCTCTCTATGAAACTGTGAAATAGGTTTGCAATTTTGGAGCAGTTTAAAATGCATTGTTATATCGAGAAAGAAAAGAGGAGTGGGGGAAAGCTTCTCTTCTAACTTGGAGCACTGAGTGCTATAGGAAAAAAAGATTGAAATTCTTCAAATAAGGATTTCATAGCTTCTGCAGCTATCAAGGCGATGGCTCCCTATTTGCATACTGCCATCTATATGAAAGAAATGAGATTCAACAGTTTTATTATAATTATGTAGCTCATTTTTTTAGTATTAATAAGCGTATTATCATCATTGCCTCCACGTTTCTGTCATATAAACGGAAATACAGGAATTTGTTTTGAAGGCACATACTAAAAAAATAAATTCTTTCTGAAGACTCTTCTTGGTTTGTTGCTCAGCGCTGAGTTGGTTTGCTGGAGATTATCACTAAGGCCGATGTTTGATGATTGAGTTTTCCAGTATTCCTTTGAATGCTAAGTTCTGCTCAGGATGCACAGTGCTTTATATATGCATATTTTTAAAGATGGTATCAGTGCTGTTTTCTGTGAGACTTCAGACAGTTCCTAGGGCAGATGCTGTGTTAAAGCGGAGCATCCTTCATTGAGCCACAGAAGGTGACTGGTAATTAAATGAAAATGCTGCTCTCTTGCCTACGCAGCAGCGTGCTTATCAGGTGCCCTCTTATCGCTCTTCCTGAGCATCCTGAGCTCAGATCCCACACCAAACTCCCATCAAGATACACTCCAGTTGGGGAAGAAAAAGGTGATAGCTGGGGGAGCCTTATGAGTGTGGATCTGAAAGCTGAGTATAGCCTGATAGACCTGGCATGCAAACACAAAATATACAAAAGAAGAAAATCAACGACTTGGGAGGCAGCTACAATATATATGTATATATAAAGCTGTTGTTTGTGTGCTGGTACAGCTGGGCAAAGAAGCCAAGGCTCAAAGGCGAAATGCTTTAATTTCTATGATTCACCAGGACAGATCCTTGTGGGGAAAAAAAATAAAAGTTTTTTCTCCTAGAGTATATAACTGTAAAGAAAGCTGCAGCATAGTTTAAGATACAGCCTTTAGGAAACACGTAGTTGTGGTTTTTTTGTTGGTTTGTGTTTTTGTTTGGAGTCGGGAAAACAGAAGCACAGTCTTTCAAAGCAGATATTAAAAGGGAGCATTGTGGAGAAGGTCACAGTCATAAAAGAAGAGGTTTATCTAAGCTAAATCTTTGCATGTCAATCATTTCACCTTCTGAAATACCAGCAGTTTCTACGTGTCCTCCCTGTCACAGCTCATCTCTTATGGGCACAGTGATAGAAGTGAGTCTTTGGGGAGAGGCTGGGAAGGGAGAGCTTTTTGAGGGATATAGAGGCAGGACTGCTGAACAAGGGTGGTTTGATCACCAGGTGGTATAAAAGGCAGATACAAAAGCCATAAAAGATGGGTGAAAGAAACTGAAGATTATTTTTATAGCCAAACAACAGGAAAGAGCAATCTCTTCATTAGCATTTTCTAAGGGGGTAGAAGATGTATGCATTTGACAAGGGGATATCTCCTGCTGTAATCAGGAGAGGAGGTACTGAAACTTTGCAGACACTTCCTTGAAGTATCAAGCCCACAAGAAGCTAATTCTGAGCATATGATCACAATAAACTGTTACTAGAATTTCACTTGTCTGCCTTTGGATGCTCTAAATTCCCTTGATGTTCTCAAATTTGGCACAGGATTGTAACTGCATGCCCTAACCCTCTTTATTGGACATAAGCCCCGATCTTTAAAACACTGAACGACAGGTACATTTTTGAAGAACCACTATGTGGGAATTATTAGGCATGTGATTCACTTGTACTGCTTTTTATGACAACCACAAGACCAAAACTCTGCATGATGCTTTGAAAAATTTACCACTGGGATTAATCCCTCCGTGAAAACAGTTCTAGCTCATTCTTCACCTACACAGAAAAGACCTCAAGTCTAGATTTATCATCTCCTGGAGTACTTGTCAGCTTGCATTATCCTGACAGAATACAAAAAACTTAAACATATACCCTCTAGTAAGGAGTTCATAGTCTCCCAATGTGGGAAGGATTGAGCATCATAACAGCTAAACCAAACAATTACTTAGGGGCTCGTACAAAGTCTGTTGGACATGTTCCATAGCTCTAGGAAGAAAACAAAAATGCAAATGTAAATCACCTCTAGGAAAGACAACTTCTTCTAGGTGTCCAAATACACTAAATCAATCTATTTATTTACATTTGGGCAGAGTCCACAAGCTTTTGCCATCTACAGAACTACTAGAGAGGAGAGCGAGCTGACTGATCTTTCTATCCAATGTTCCCAAGGCAATTTAGAAAACAGAACGTAGTTTAAGAAAAATTAACTCAACAGAAGCAACATGAACAAGGAAACACAAAAAGAGATTCAAGTTTTGACCAGTGCCAAAGAAGCTCCATCCTCACAATCTTCCAGGTTCACGTTTTGGGAATTATGTACTCATCCTCATCTTTACCTGCGGACATTGAAATGCAAGCTCTCATCCAACATAATATCTACTATGTATGTTAGCTAGATGTTCTGGAAGACTTAGTCAAAAGGAACTAAAGACTCAGAAACTGAGTTACAAGATACGCTGGAAGAAACTAGTCCTACCCAATTTCTGACTCTTTCAGGAAGGAGCAGGTAAGTATTCTGAATTATGGAAGAAACTGTACACAACAGGCTAAAGAAGATCCATATAATATTTCTCAGACACACTTAAGACAACACATTCCTTGCGGCATCAAGAAAGAAAGATAAATGAATGCTGGCAAAGTTCTTAATAAGTATTTCCTATTTCCATGCCAATTTTGAAGATCTGTTTCTTTTCCATAGGATGGACTTGTATCAGAAAAAATGTACATAATGTGGGGCAAAATATATGATAGCAATAGAGTTTAAAAAATATGAGCCAACAAAATTTAGGAATTTAAAAATAAGAGTCAGCAGAACTTCATATATATATATATATATATGAAGCATGTAGGATAGTGAAGATAATTAACAACTTGCCAGAAGTTCCAATGGAGGCACCAACAATGGCAATTTTTAAAGAAGTAATGGATGAAAGATGACCACAAAAATGCATATACATTGCAGAACAAAAAGGAAGCAGCTCAGGGGAGAGCTGCTGACAAAGCATATGTCAGTGGTGTATTACTCCGGCTTTCTTAACTAACAATCATTG
>JAVCKT010017352.1:11130-23144 GCA_032273925.1 Rhynchotus rufescens
TATCTGAGCAGCAGATGCTGCCGAAGTAACTGCTCGCTGCCTTCTCCTTGCGCATTCCCAGCACTGCCCTGACTCGAGGACGTCCAAGAAAGACAGCAATAAACTTATTTCTCCTTAACTTTTAGAGGATAAAAATATTTTTTTTCTGCAGCACTGAGAAAATGTGATCAGCTCTAAACCAGTATGATAACATTAAGGATAACATTAGAAACTTATCCCCTATTTTATTTCACTGGGTGATAATCTAGGCTTTCAGACATGGTCAGAAGCAATGACTTTAGAAGTAGTGTCATTCATTTCTGAAGGCCTAAGAAAAACAAACTGGGGACTCCCATGCTTAAAAGCATAACAGTGGAACATATTCTATTTGTCTATTCATTCCATCTTGGCTAACTATATTGCATTTACTTAGAACACATTTACTATTTCAGAAGCATTTATAAATTGTTTTCCAATTAGACAAATTGCTTGGGAGCCCCAAAACAACATTTGTTGCAAGGTTAAAATGTCTTATATTGGGTTTAATGTCTTACATTGGATTTATCCTCTAAAGTTTGTAGATTCCCTGTGGGAAGGGAGTTCCTATACTGCTTAAAGCTGACTACAACACAGAAAAATGCGTTAAAGCACAGGAAAGACTACAAGAAGTGGGAGAGGGGGTGGGGAAACATATACTTTGGAAACATAGACTTTTTAAATAAATAAATAAATGCTGACTAAATCTGATGTCAACATTCATTTAAAAGAGAAAAAATAACTTCTATTTACCTCTACCCCTTAAAAAAAATTCCCCTATTCCAACAAAACACTGTTTAAATATCTTATAAAGCTTTCCCTCTCTTCAAGAAAACAATTCCCCAAGGAAATCTGGAAAGCACCCTGCCATCAAAATCCCCATTGCACTGCATAAGAAAACATTCAGGTTTCTGCTCCTGATCGGGGAAAACAAACATTAAAAGCATTTACTTGTGGGCCCTTGCTGAAGTAAATCAGAGTTAAGATAAGGTGTTTCGGTTTACTGCCCAGTACATTTATCAAGGGAGGTCACGAGTCTGACTTGTGCAGTTCTGTGCTGTAGTTAAAACAAGGAGTCTGCCTTCACTGCTGCTTTATCGCGTTAACTTTTCAGTAGTGGTAAATACTCCCCACCCCTCAAGACCTTTTAAAAACATTAAACAAAGGGAAGTGTAATACTTGGGAGGATTACAACACGCAAGGCTTTAAAAATCAAACTCAATGTTTTGAGAGAATATAGTGAATCTCACTGCTGATACAGTTCTTACAGACACTGCTTTTTTTCATGCATTTCTGAGTTCTTTTGCATGTCTCAAGTAAACCTAACAAACGTCTTTAAATTGTCAATCAAATATATCTAGATCACACAAATTAGGTTGTGACTAGCTTTATTCAAGAAAATATTCCAATTTCTTCTACAAAGCTATTTGCCAGATTAAAATCCAGCCACTCCAGGGACTTCTAGTTGATGGTCATTAATTCCAGGATTATGTCATTTGACCATAGGCTGTTATTTATAACGGTAAAGGAAGCTTAAGCCACGTTTTTTCCTTTGCTCTTTCTCACTGTACTCATTGTACATGTGATCACATGGGAGTCATTTCCCATGACTCTTCCATTGGGGAAAAAAGGCTGACCTGCCTGCTCAACAGTGCTCAGCCCCACAACAGCTCTCCAGGTGGGGTGATGGGTTTGTGAAGTAAGGTACAGAACTGCTTTTAAAAAGTGTATTGTGTACACTCACTGCTACACCAATGAGACACGCTCATGTTATTGCACTGAAAAGGATTTTAATTTACCACACTGAAAGGGAGGTAAATTAAATTTTCCTCCTCATAAAGGGAGGAAAAAAAAGCCTAAGTCGTCTTCCAAATAATAACAAAAAGACCAAAAACATTCTCGAGAAGGGAAGGTATATTTCTGAATTTCCTCTACATGTTACCAGTTACAGAGACAATGAGGTTACTATTGAGTGCAGCTGGGCAAGTGAACAGAGCTGGCATCTGCCACGTGTAGCCCACTTGGAAGCCAAATCCTTGCTGTTTGTATGGAATGAGGAAAGAGGACTACACATATCTGCCCCAATGTGGCCTGAACTGAGACAACCATGAGCCAGGTGGAGCAGCCTCCACTATCTCTGTGCTAGGAACACTTGAGAAGCTCTAAGATTTAAACACTTACCTGATTCACAAAATTCCCTGGAATAAACTACCTCATAACTAATGAAAATTTCATGAAAAATGATGGTCCCGGTTCTGGGCAAATGTCAACTCAACACAGCTAGCCCAAGGAAAGACAGCATTATGCAATGTACAAGAGCACACTTTTCATCAACCAGAATTTCACGTGGAACAAGGCTGTCTGTCTTTCATCTAAACATCACAGAGATTTCAACCTTGCTTAGTCAACGAGCCAAGAATAGGCGCAAGTTTATCTGTACTTGGAAGTCCCTATTCTAGGAGGCAGCTGATGCCTCCCACGGGTTTAGATAATGAAGAGCCCGTCATAAACAGGGCTTGGGAGCTTCCATGCTTCCCCTTCCTCTTTCCAGGGCACGGCCCTCGCCGCTTCCTCCCGGCTCTGCAGCAACAACCGCATCTTCTCCCTTGGCCTCAGAGCCTTTGTGCTCAGCCATGCCACCGAGATCACACACAGGAACACATAGATGGTCCTCACCAGAGCCAGGGGGCTGGTGCTGACGGAACCAATGGTCTCTGAGACACCAACCTCCCAACCTTTTGCAGCCCCAGTAAAATAGTCAGGTAAAAATAAAGAAGTCCTTGCTAGCAGCAAGTTACTTCCCGGAACTATCAATCTCTCCCAGACTCCTCTCCTTATTCTACAGGTGGAGGAGATGGAGTTGTGAACAACCAACTCGTTTGTACCAACAATCACGATCTCCAAAAGCAAATTTGAGCCTCAACTTCTTATGCAGCATTGACTTCCCAACATCAGCAGATCTTGAACAGTGCCACACCGGCAACCAGAGCTCCACAAAGCAGTTCACTTTACCCATTTCTGCCTAAATAGGTCACAGGCAGATAGAGCAGCGCCAGCCTGGTGGCTTGGGCTGGCAAACAAAGCCCCTATTGTGCAGAGGCACCCACGGTGGAGGGGGGACAGAAAACATCTTGGAAATGCCAGGAGGAATTCACCAGAGGAAAACAGGGCAAGGTTTAGTAGCGTTTTCCCTACCATTAGCTTTCCCCTATCCTTAGCATAGATCAAAATAATCAATTTTGAAGGATTTTTGGACAAAAATAAAGAACACGTTGTTTAAAATGACTCTGTTGTGGCAAAGCATGTGGGAAGGTCCAGAGGGAGGGAGGACAGTAAAGTTATCAGCTACAGTGATAAGGATTTATCCAGAGGCTACACTAACTTCTTCTTCTGAGGCAATAAAAACACTCAGATTAAGAGGACATTAGCACTTGCAGTGCTCCTGGTTTTCAATACTCCGTAGTTTCTGCAGGGAGTATCCAATCTTCAATTCTGAGACTTGACACGGAGAATGAAAGCAGCAAGAAAAGTCTTTCACCAAAAAGAGGGATAAACCTCAGCAGTGTACTGCAGTGTACTGCTACCACATGCAACCAAAAGGCTGAGCAACCACCAGCCAAACCACCACAGCTTTCTGAGCAACAACAAAACCTTCTCAAGAAATCTGCCCTCCACCAGCATAAAAAGCTCCAAGTTCCAAGCACAATTCCCTTAGAAACAGCTTGCAGGAGCACCTGCTTTCTTTGCAATTATTCTAGGTGCAGACTGAAAGGCATCTGCCATGACGAGCACTCTGCAATGCAGCAGGATTTCCCCCTTCAGTCCTTAATTCCAGACCTAAAAGCCTTTTACAAGAAAAACTGTGACGTGCAGGAGCAGTGTTATCACCACAAGCCATTCGGTTATATTTTTAGGAAGCTAATGCAGTTCCTCACTTCCCATCTCCCATGGTCCTTGGTTGGCAAAGAGTTAGGTCAACAACGAGGAAAATAGTTTGAGGAGGAAGACTGCTTCCTCTTGGAAAACAAGCACGTAGGAAAGTCATTTGGTTTACATTAATATGCTACATATTGCTCGCACGTGTACAGCGTCATCAACTCCAACTGGTTACACGGGTCCCTGAAGGATTTGTGCATGCTTGTCAGAATGAAAACCCTGAGTTCTCCCACTCACTAAAATCCCCTGTCCAAATAACGGAGGTATTTATCTAGATGCAACAATTAGCTAAGTATATCCACCCTGCTCTTCTACGTATGTCAAATTTTAAAAGAAAATAAATACGGTGACTTGCAGATTTTATTGTAGAACACATTTAAAGCAACTTTGTACTCAGTGCTTTTTTGTCTAATTCAGTAAACTTTCAATTCTCTTCTTGCACAGAAAAAACATGTTCAATTTTACACACACAAAAAAGGAGATAATTGTAGAAAATAAAACAGATCTTATAGAAAAACCTTCTAACTTTTCAAGAATCTACTCCCTGGGTGAGAGTGTGGAAATCCCTTCTCAGCGATGGGTGGATACATCTACACAAGCTTGGCTGTGCTAATCCTTGGAGACCACGGGACGAGGAGGAGGGAAGGAGAAAAAACACATCTTTAAAATAAATGTTACTTGGCCTTCTCCTCAAAAACAGTCAGAAACAGAAAATGGGCTTTTATATTAAGTTCATCATTCCTTTTACTGCTTACTCGCAAGAAATACGTTTTTGCTGGAAGAAGCTGCTAAGCAAGAAAAGAGGCCGAAGCCAAGCCCTCACTGTAAGCTTTTTAAGGGAGGAACCACCTTTCCGGTCATTTTTGTGGAAAAGCGAGATTAGTTCTAGGGCTCACAGAGCCTGCAAAAATATGTTCAAATAATGGCACTTTTTAGGACCTTAGCAGAGTGTAATAAGAAGAAAAATTTAAAAACATTTTTAAAACACTTTTTAAGGCAAACTACAAACCATTTTCCCACCTACTCTCCCATTTCTTTTTTTTTTTTTAACCTGAAATTTAGATGTTTTCTTATTGCTATGGGTTAAAACAGACAAACTTCTACAGTGTTAGTCACAAAATTATGTTGCATGGAGAAGGAATAACATTTACCCACCTTGATCCAGAAATTTTTCTTTTTTTTGAATGGAAAGTTTACAGCACTTTACAGAGGAATGAATTTTCTACATTTATGACATGAGGTAATATAATCATACTGGCATTTATGGATTGTCATATACTTATGGATATTTTAAAGATGATGCTATCTTGAATGCAAATTTCCCCTGGTGCTTACCCTGAAGAAATACACCCACCTACACATTCTTACATCCTCAATGGCAACAGAGACATGGGAAAAAAATTCCCAAATATTTTCCATAGCAATTCAATTGAAATTGTATTAATGGCATGGCAAATGTGGGAAGGAAACCAGGGCATTCTAAAAATATGAATACCAGAAACCTTAATTTCATAATGTTTACATTTAGCTACTGAATTAACAAGATAAACAGAAACAAAGTAAAAAAAAAAAAAAATTAGCACGTATCCAGCACTTCTTTATCAAATCTGTTCCTAGCACTGGCTTGGCAGCATAAGCAGTGAGAGCGGCAGAAACAAGCACTGCATCTTCTTTTAGTGTTGCAGCCTTAAAACAGGATCAGCAAACTGTGCATGGGAGGGAGCCTTGCTTGTGTGGTTTCTTTGCAGCTTTAACCCCCATGTGCTCCTAAGAGGAAGAAAAACCAGTCTCAAGTGTTTGGCTGGCTTCAAGCCTTTCCCAAAGATTCCCTGAGATGCAGCAGCCGCGTATGCACAGCACAAGCATCACAGCTATACGTGCTCCTGAAGCTCAGTGCATTTCCCCCTCACGTCTGCTATGTGTTTTCCACACGCTCATGACCCCGTTAAATCGAGGCCGAGGGAGGTCGCTGCCCAAGCGCCCGGAGGCCCCGCAGCAGAGCGCCTGTACGTCGGACAGTGTCCACGGGCAGAGCGGACGCGCTGCCCCCGGAGCAGCGGAGCACCGGGCGCGGCCGCGCAAGGCCCACAGGCACCGGCGGACACGCAGAGCCGCCGCCAGGCCCACAGGCACCGGGCGCACACGCAGAGCGGCCGCCAGGCCCACAGGCTCCGGGCGCACACGCAGAGCCGCCGCCAGGCCCACAGGCACCGGGCGCACACGCAGAGCCGCCGCCAGGCCCACAGGCACCGGCAAAGGGGACGGCCCCCCTCTCCCTGACACTGATATATCGGCACCTCACACGAGAAAACACCTTGTGTAGAACTGGTGACCCAATATATATATTTTTCTGTCTAGCAGTTTAAAGATTGTAGCATACACTTTAACGAGGTTAGGGGGCTGCTTTTGCTGCCTTTTTTCTTTTTCTCTCCAAAACAAGCTAAGGAAAACATCAAGGTATTTCTCTATATATTTTAAGTTAAAAGAGTTGTCTACACAGCACTCTACAAAGCAGGAAGGAGGTTTGCTGACACGGTGCCCTCACTAAGCAGCTGGGCACCATAACCTTTACCAGTGACGTTTCCACAGTGTGGCTCGGAGTGCCAGGAACTGGCACTGGCAATGAAACACCAATTGGCACTACAAAAACCGACCATCCCCAAGGTGCAAGAGGTCCACAAACAGAATCCTATCTGTGAGGCGCTCAGCTCCTTTCCTCACTGAACTGAGCTGCTGTGGGCAGAAAGCAGGGCACAACACAGCAATTTTTGCAGGAGCAGGGATTATCAGCTTTGTAATGTACTGCTTTCTTCTGCAGGAGCTGGAGAAAGGGGAAATTCAAGTGAGGAAAAACATCAGTGGGAGCGAGTACTCAAGGAACTCCTCCTCCAGAAATTACCACAGGGCAGCACGTGCCTTCCCTCTGGCTGTGCAATAGCTGCTGCATTTCTGTCACGTAAGCAGCAAGCTCTTGGGCAAGGAAGGCGCCCGAGCCAGCAGCAAAACTCACAAAATAAAGCCCAATCCCAGACTGCTGGTGCTGAGCTCACTGTGGCCTTTTTAACAGATGTGGAGGAGAAAGGACCCATGAGGTTGGAGGGAATTTAAAACCAGGATTATGTTTAAGAAGAAAGCAGAAGGAAAATAACAAAAAAGAACTAGAAAAGCAGAAGGCTTTAAAGAAATAGTTACAGAAGATCAAAGAAAACCCCAATTGTCTAACTAAAGATTCACCTTGACACAGAAATGATTTTCTTGTTTTCTCTCCTCCGTAATAATTATGGTATTCATGTTCCAGAGCATATAAAGAACAGGAACAATGACTGATACTGTGTTTTGGGAAAACACAGCACCTGCTTTTGAAGAATTGCTCCTAGGTTTTCAAAGCCATCAGCAATTAAAGATGATAATTATATATATATACACATATATTTCTTTATATTCACTGCCATACTTTAAAACCTGCCTCTGCAAGGTGAAAATGTAACCATACATCCAAGCCTGCACCCTAGTAGCATTAGGAAGTCCTCAGAAGAACGCAGCTGCGTATGCTCTTCAGGAAAGCAAGGAGCAGGGAGGACAGGCCCTCTTTGCTTGACCCCTCCAATACTCTCATATATATTTATGATAGGACCGCAGAGGAAGAGGGCACAGATAACCCTACAGAGGCAGGCAAGACACATTCCCCCCTGCACAGCACACAAGCAACAGGGAGAGGAGCAGCATCACGCCTTCTAGCAGGCCAGGCTGATTTCCTAGCCCTTGGAATGGGGCTGGATATGGATGGAGAGGCCAGCTGAGAGCTCCTGAGAAAGCCATAAGCATCAGCACTTTCAGCGCTGGCTTCTCAAGAGCTGCACGTGATTACAAAGAAACTCATCTAAGGAAACATACAGAATGTATATCCCTTTTGTCATTAGCAAAAGAGGGATATAATCTCACTGCATATTACACAGATGCTGAAGCACTGCTGGATGAACCTGAATTCTTGCCGAGGTTTCACTTAGTTAGCTACAAAAATCATCTTCCAATTAACACCATTAATCAGCAGTCAAACCACCTGACTGTCATTCCCTATGAGGGACTCACAAGACTTTCCTAATTCCCTACAACATCAAGGTGCAAGGGGAGGTTAAACTGCATTGGCAGTAAAACATTGTCATTGTAATGCACCGATTCAGCCATTGTATTATACAAACAGAAAATAAAGAAGAGACTTTGCTGGGTCTCACAGCATTGATTATTTTATTATGTTGGAATACAATGCCCCTTTTTACTAGAGAACAATAGACAAATACAGTATTTCCCAATTCCTTGCAACAGAGCCACAATGAGTTAAAGTAAGCCTGAAAGACATCTTGAGTCTGCTATTTTTACTACTGCTAAATTTCAAGTAATTCACATGCCCATTACTTAAAGGCAATACTATAAGCCAAACACTGCTTGTAGCACATACCTTAAGCACAGCAGCATGGCTCTGTTTCTATTTATTTTGCCTGGTATATGGAAAAAAACTATTGCAAACACTCACAGCACAAACTCATAAACGCTTTGCAATTCCCACTTGCAGTTACATTCCTCCTTTCATCTGGCACTGAGGAGGCTGCTCTTCCCCAGTTGAATTTTTCTGGCTGCTACATTGGAGGCTAACATTAAAGAGCGTGCTGTTTGTATTCCACACATTTGTTTTCTGATAAACATTAAGCCAAAGTAGAAAATAAAAGAAGAAAAATATTACTGGCTAACACTGATGTAGACAAAATATCACACTTCCATAGTCTGTTAGATCTTAATTGCCCTTAATAATCACTTAGAAAATTTTCAGTGGACTGAAGACATGTTTTACTTGGCTTCATATGTATCATTATGTACCTTTTTTTCTTACACAAAAGAACTGATAACAGCACAACTTTCAGAAAAATGTGAAGAGTTGAAAAATCTGAGTTTCAATAATTGGAGCTTTTCCTCTATATTGCACTATAGTTTGCAAATAAACGAACATGACTGCGCAGGCTAAAGGCAGGAACGGACCGTAACCAATTGGACCTTAAAAGCTGAGGTGTTTCCTCAGCCAAACCATATGGGTCTTGCTAACGCACCCCCCTGTCACGCCGGCGTTTTCCCACTGCTCCGAACCCCGCTGTGGAACCCAGGATTCAGCCCTGACGGCTGGGGCAGGAGCTCTCCCGCGAGCTGCCTCAGCTCGTGAGCATCACCGTGTGCAGCAGGGCGGGAAGCCGGGAGCACCGCTCCCGCTCGGCCGCAGCGCGCCTCCCACGCGGCTCCGGCTCCGACCGGGCATCCGAGCGCTCCCGTCAGCAACAGTGCAAACGTTCACGTACACGTGGGGCAAAAATAAGTAAGAGTTAAAAAAAAAAAAAAAAACAAAAAACACCTCAAATTGAAGCTTATACTCTCAAAAAGCTTTCCTCACATGTCACGTTCATAATAGGTATCTAATTTCCACAGGGCTCATAGTGGACTAGGCTGCTAGATGTTTTAGGGTCACTGGAAAATACATAGGAGGAATACAAACCCATCATCAGGCTAAAACAAAACCAGAATAGCAAGATGTGCAGGGAAGCCCTCCTCCCATCACCCCCTGGTTACCTGTGGAGTCAAATACAATAGGCTGGCAGTTTCTGTTGGAATTCCAGTTGCATTTGAGCACCTGGCCTCCTTCTACAATGTTGTGCTGGGTAGTGTTGGCTTTCGGAGCTCCCACGAGAAGATATGTCCTGCAGGGAAAAGAGAAGTGTCAAAACCTATAGCATGGGCATTACTTTTTTTTAAATGACATATGCACAGCAAAGACAGCAAAGGTCTTTCCCAGGAAACATAAATCTGATTAAAACTATTTTGAGTTTCAGAAAAAAATCCTAATAGGTTTTACATCTTGGGTCACTCTTCAAGCAAAAGCAGGCAAAATAAAATACTGAAAAAACAACACATTAAAGAAAGGAGATAAACAGGGAGTTGATTAAAAACATTCTAATCTTCCTGAAAATATATTTCAAATGAAATAAATTTATTGAAAAAAAGAACACCACTGAGTTTCTTTAATCATAGGGGTACAGATTTCCTGTTCTGCTGCACACATGCATATCTTTCAGAGAAAAGGGGAAACAAAGGGGAAACAAAGTCAGTGACTGGCATAATTTCTAGTTAATTTTGTATGGGAGAACAGATAGCAGGGCTTCCGAGCTCAGAAGATACTAAGAAGTGATGAGTCAGCCTAGTACCAGTAAACACAGAGAACCCAAGTTACTGTGAACCAGATGTTCACACATTAATGGATATTTCTAAGCTTCCCTACACAGCAATAGCTTCCTTATTAAAAGCTGTAGCACTTCTGCACGTCTCTGTTTGTGCAAGCTCCTTCCCAAGCGCCTCTGAGCGAGAACGGCTCCAGGAGGAGGTTTTTGCAGCTGGCAAAAGTCAGAAGTCCCAAAAGAAGAAAAAGACGGAATGAAAACGGAACAAGAATACGAACAACTTCCAGGAACTGACGCCTCTGGCAGAGGCACTTGGCCACTCTCCTTAACAAGTCGTACAGAAATACGGCAGGGACGTAAAACTACACACTTTTACAAGGCTCGGCTCTATAGTCTGCATTTCGACTGCGAGGGGGGGAACGCAGCCTCCGCTATCGGATACTGCGGCACTCGGAGCTGAAACGGGCTCGGCTGCAGGAGGGAAGGGCTCCGGGCCAGGCTCACCAAACTCGCCCGGGTTCAGCAGCTGCCTCCCAGACGCGATTTGAGGGCAAAGCTGCAGTTTTACCTTCTCATATGTAAATACCTGATACCACCAAGCAGCACTCTGTCAAAGCACTGGCAGTGTGAAAACCCGTACAGAGTAATTGTGTTCAACTCTTTCCAACGTGCACAACCTTAAATGTTTTCTGGGTCCTGGTAGAAAGTTTTGGCTACCTGGCAACAACTTGCTCCTCTAAATTGCCATTCATAAACTACCTAGATTATAAAAGTAAGAGCCTGAGATGTCAGGATCAGTTTAGTTAAAAAATTCCCTTAAGTTATAATAGAAATATATATAGTGCTAAAGAAAGAAGCTGTAAGACACAAATTGCTGTAATTAAAACCTTTCAAGCACATGGTGACTTGCCTCCCAGCTCACCTTGTATTAGTGAATGTTTATATCATGGAATGTTTACAAAAATACAGAAAATAAATCACTCCCATTCTAATCACGTGTATTAACTTTTCTTGAGAAAACACAGGGTAACAAAGGAGAAAAACAGCTATATTCACAGCTCTGTATACAAGCAGGGCAGATTAACAAAGGCAATTCTTTCTAATTTCTGTTGCTGTGGCTGTTGTTGTTCATAAAGTCACATTCAGCCACGTAGTCCCATAGCTTCTGCCTGGCCCCACTCAGTATCCTGGGACAACATTACCCGACTCCCACATCAGTTCCTTTATACTGGACTTCTGAGTGCACCTTATTTCAGTGTCCCCCAGGTGGGAAAAGTCCAAAAAGCAGCAGCTTGAGGAGCTGGTAACACTGATTTGTTGTAGGGCTGCCCAACGCAAAGAGTTTTGGCAGGACCCAACTCGCTCAGTCTCCGCCGTTCTTTAAGGAACAGGCGACAAGCGGGACCGCGGGAAGGGCGGCGTGGGAACCCAGCGACCCCCGGCAGGGCGGACACGGAGCCCCCGGCCAGGCCGCGTTTATTAAGCGCCCTCTGCTAATCCCGGGGCTAAGAGCCCCGCTGCGGGGGAGCCGCCAAGCTGCAAGTTAAGAGGAGTTTGGGTAGCAGATAGAGACCAAGTTTTTCCGCAGCACTGAAGTGAAAATTAGAAAGGGAAAGGCTCGGACGTTACCCGCGCGTGCCTCGGGCGCGGCGCCCGTGCGGGAAGGCAGCACGGAGCCAGAACGGGGCTTGATCCACCCGCATGTTTGAACAATGGGAGCGAGACGCGGAGCGAGGTGTTGCAAGACGCGCAAGTCAGGGCAGGACGGGCCCCGGGAGCGCCCGCGCGGAGCAGGGGGGCGCGCGGAGCGGAGCCCCCGGCGCGGGGCAGCGGGGCGCGGGGCGGCCC
>JAVCKT010017353.1:0-12900 GCA_032273925.1 Rhynchotus rufescens
TGTGTTCTTTACTGTATCACATATGGCAAATACAGTCTGCAGCACAGTATTTGATAGGAATAAAAATGTGCTTTTTCAGATTTCACTTAACTTGCCTGTGGTTCAAGATGTTTCTCCCAGCACAGACAAGTAGATCTCTCCACAGAAGTTATATTATAGCTAAAACTGAGGTCTGATATTAAGTGTGCTGATGTAACTATATTAAATGCACTAAAATAGTGCAGCTAACACAATGTAATCATTTCATAACCCCGTGATAGCATAGCCAGGCACAATATAGAAACGTTTCCTGAAAGGATGTGAGCACTGTGATCAGGAGAGTAGAGTTGCATGTAGGCGGCATCCAAAAACAAAATACTGCCGGACAAAGCACAAGTACAAGATTGGTCTTCCAAATACAAAGGAAGGAGGATAGGCAAGACAGAAGAGACAATATCAGTAGTATCAGGAGCAGAGGAAGCCTCTTCTCCCCCTTTCAATAGCAGACATAAGCAAGGAGGATGTGATGAGAAGGAGCACAGGCCACTTCAGTTCCAGCTGCTCTCATCAAGGAGCTCGCTGTCCTGCTCCTCTCAGCCTCTGGGACTAAGGACCGCCAAGGTCTATAGACATCAGTGCTAACCACGTGGCAACAGCTCCAAAGTGCTGGGTGCTCACACCTAATTTGGAATGTGCTTGTTAAAGGCGAGCAGTTTTGTGGATGTGACAGTGATGTTTAGTATTGTGTGAGAATGGACTAGTGTGATGTTAAAGACTGAATTAGCAAAGTTTAGCACAGGCCTGATTGGTAAGTCTGCTAAGCACATGTTATGATCTTAATTACCTGTTGGAAACACACACATGCGTGCACACGTGCTTGTAATTTGAAAAAAATGTATATAGTTGTGTAAAACTTCAATGCTGTTTATTTGTAGTTGCCCAACAGAGAGCTAGGACTTCCTTTAAATGCTGCTTTCCTTCTCTGGGACTTACCAACCTACAGCAGTTCCAGGCAGCTCTGCATTTTTTCCTGCATGAGCAGAGGATCTGAGCAGCGGAGCTGGCAGTTCTGCTCCCAGTGCTACTCTCTCTGCTGTCTCCTTCTGTAGCCATCAACTCTCAGTTAGGTGGAGGGTCCAAAAGGCTGCACAGTAGATTTTGCTAATAGTGACTTAGCAGAGAGGCAATAGGTTTGTTTTTTTTTTCACGCTGGATGACAGTTTTACAAATATGAATCTCACAATAATGACCATTCAGTCTTACATAAAAAGATCTATGCAGGCATTATGCATTTAATTTTGCAAATGTTCTTTGGCTGCTTAGTTACTGAAGTTATCTAACGTATGTAAGAGAAACCTGCACCAGGGCACTTTGATCAATTGGAACTATATTGCAAGCAAATTCATATTCTCATGTAATTTAGTGGAAAGCCATATTTCTTCATTTGATATGTTATTTTAGAGCTGGCAATTTATCTAGTGAGTTCTCTTGAAATTTCTATGCTTATTAAGTTTTGGATTATGTATCATGAGTGAGCCAAAGACTTAAACTTGTTTCCATAAATATGGCTGCAGGTAAACAACCAATTTTAGTCTAGAAAATAGCTTTTGCTTCTGTCAACATGTTGTTTATTTTCTCCCTGAGATAAAAAGTTCAGTTTTCTGATATTTGTACCAAGATAAAGTCAGTAAACAAGATTAATATAGTGTGGAAAAGGTTGTCAGCAGCCCTGGCAAAGGAAATAAGTTGCCTGTACACAGAACATACTGTAAACTGAATAAAAGTGTCAGGTCCACCATGAGATAATGTGATCATGAACCTCTAACAAAGCATGACATAGGCACAGTCGGCTTTTCTTATAGTCACAGTGTAGAAAATGGATTACTGTATTCCAGGGATACCCACTGGAATAGCATGAAAACCTCATTTTGAGATTAATGCAGGATGTAACTCTCAAGAGTTGAGCTACATGTTTACCTATGGTGTTAAAGCAAAAGTTTAGTTATCATTCTTAAAATTCAGAAATTATATGTTTAAAATATTTATTTTGCCTTTCTAGGTCAGTTCTTGTGAATTGATGTTCCTTGCTCTAATTACAAGATAAAATATAACATTCTAGAAGTTGCTTTGTAAAGTTTGGTCACTTTTATTATTATCACATGGCAGTGTAAGGCCTCAGTAGAAGTGCAGGTTCCGATTCTGGTCAAGCAGCAGATGCTCCTCTCCCATGTGTGGTCTGTGTTGGAGTTAGTTCTGGAGGCAGCAACACTGCACAATTGCTATGTTAGATATAGATATTAGATATTCACATAGACTCATCTACAGTAAATTATTACCAATTCTCTTCAATCAGCATCATCCAGAAAACCCACAGCACTTTAGGGTGCCTCAGTTTGGTCCTTAATATTGCTATTCTTTAGGTGACAGAGATTTTGGCTAAATACTTCAACACTATAGGACTATCCCATTATTCAGTAAGTATTCCTTGAAAGTTTTCCAGTCATGGAGCTGCATGCCCTGCTTTTGCCATTGAGAGTAGAGTTTTTTCCATGTGAGAGTAGAGATTTTTTTTCTTTGAAGGTGGAGTGCCTTATCTCTTCAGGCGGAAGAGACTGCTTTTATCAGTGAGCCCTCTGCTTATGCACTTTCAGGAAGCCTAGGCTGTATATACAGTTATTTGCAGAGCTCTTGTGGTCTCCTTTTAAACTGGGGGAATCTCTATCTTCTGTCCCACCTTTGGTCATCCACTGACTATGAAACTATCTCCAAGGGAACCAAACATTTGTTCCTGCATTCTTCACAGCAAGGAAGAGGAACTTGCTTTCAGCTCTGTTTCTTCAAGCATCCAATTTGCTGGTCTCTCATACTTTTACCTATCTTCACATGCAAATAAATCAGCTCTGTTAAGCAGTTTGTATTAAGCGCTTGTATACATTTTTGAATAATACCTGGATATTATCATCTTCTGCGCATTGAGCAATGTCGATATGCGCATTAAGATTATTCTTTAAAAAATGAGAATATAACATCATTTTAGTTTCTGTGCAAATGAAGGTATAGACAAGGTCTACAGTATAGTGTTGTGAATATTTGTTTTCTGATAAATATTGTATGCTTATACTGCGTCATAATTCAAAGATTTTTTTCTTTCTTCCTTCAGATTACACCAGGACCAGGTGGTAGCAGGAAAACAGTTCACATGTCCCAAGATTCTCTTCACCATGAGTGAGTATCTGTGATGGGAATTAGAATTGTTCCTATTAATATTTACATTGCAATTGTACCGTTGTCCCCAAAACTCACAAGGTCAAGTGCAGGGTCTGCACTTGGGACCCAGGCACCACTACAGATTAGGGGTTGACCTGCTGGAAGGCAATTCCGCAGAGAAGGATTTGGGAGTCCTGTTTTGACAAGTTAACCGTGAGGCAGCAGTGTGCGTTCATGACTGAGAAGGCCAGTGGGATCCTGGCTGCGTCAGGAGGAGTGTTGCCAGCAGGTAGAGGGAGAACATCCTGCCCGTCTACTCAGCTCTGGTGAGGCCACATCTGGAGATTGGAGTGCAGTTCTGGGTTCCCCAGAACAAGAGGTACGTGGAGCTTCTGGAGAGAACAAAGATGATTAAGGAACCAGAGCATCTGTCTCATGAGGCAAGTGAGTTTAGCCTGGAGAAGAGAAGACTGAGAGGAGACCTGATCAATGTGTACATGAGAGGAGAATGTAGAGAGGATGGGGTCAAACTCTTCTCAGTGGTGGCCAGTGACAGGAGAAGAGGTAATGGGTATAAGTTGAAACAGAGGAAGTTCCATCTCCATATGAGGAAGAGCTTCTTTCCGATGAGGGTGACAGAGCCCTGGCACAGGCTGCCCAGGGAGGCTGTGGAGTCTCCATCTCTGGAGGTCTTCAAAACCCTGTGCCCTGTGCTCTGGGTGTCCCTGCTGGAGCAGGGGGGTTGGACTAGATGATCTCTAGAGGTCCGTTCCAACCTTAAACATTCTGTAATTCTGTGAAAACTCATTGTACAACTATATAAACAGCCAATTTGATAGCCACAGCACACAGTGATTCTTTAATCTTTAATAACAGTATTTATAATCCTTTGTAATTCATTTTGTGTTTCTTACTCAAACATGACGTTCAGTACCTTCTAAATTAATTTTAGGTATATACTTATGTAAAGAATGTTCCTTAATGCTATGTAATAGGCTAAAACAAATATAAGAGGTTGCTTAAAATGCTTGTTTTATTTTTTTTCAAAGGAGAGTGTTTCAGGAATGCCAGATTAGAAATAAACAACCATTGCATCTTTATATCATAAGCATAATGTATAATGTGAGGATGAAGGTTAACATAAATTCTGTGGAAAGGGGTGGAATTAATTTTTAGACACATTTTATTAGGAAATATCCTTCAGATTATTTAGATATTCCAGTGTATCATCAGTGTAAACTGTGATTCTATTCAGCAGATAACATTGACTGTGCTGCTTCTTTATTATCTCTCCTAAATAGTTAGAATAGGAAGGTAAAATTTTTGCAGCATTTTCCAAGTAGACACAAGGCCCATATGACTAGGAAACACATTTGGGAGTATGTTTACATGTTCCAACTGCTAATGAATATAGAGACTCTACAGCCTGAAACCAGAGTTTAAAATCCATACTCCCCAAAATACGTATACTGGAAACATCATTTCCTCAGTATCAGTTGTTTTAGTCTACCGACCTGCTTCTATTACATCATGTTACTCACTGATGTAGATGCTAACTAAAGAGATTGTGATTTCATAGTTATTTCTCCCCTAGTGTAATTCAACTGAAACTTTCTCATAGCAGGTTTTACTTTTTTGTTTATTTTATGAGAGCAAACAAGCAAGCAAACAAAAACATGGAATTAGAAAATGACCAAAATTATAATAATGAATGAATGTCACTCACAAACCTGATAGTTCTTTTTATGCACAGCCACCATCAAAGTTGTATGTATGTGAAGCCTCCTTCAGTTTTCCACAATGTTTAATTTGCAACAAAATTTGTACTGTTCAATATAGTTTCATGAATATTTTATGGCTGTAGTATATTCATGCCTAACTCTTATCTCAGAGTATGCTTTTAACTTTATTGCTATTTTTTTTAACCAATTTCCAACCTCTTCTTTTCCTTGGCAAACTTAGAAGTAGAAAAAGGAATTAGAAGCATTTAGGTTTCTGTCACAGTCGGCTCTGGTGTTCCTTGTAGGCCATGATAACATCCCCACACTTGGCTGATCACTAGCAAAGAACTTACACACTTGAGAGTTAGAAATAGCCAAGAGTAGCTTAGGCCAGACGGGGCAGTTCCATAACGTTGCCTCTTCTCTAAGTACACCAGTTAAACTAAAAATATTGTGACACTTTGTCGCTGATGTAGTATGCTGTGGAAAAACATATGTTTATAGTCTAAAACTATATTGAATTTAATTACTTCAGAAAAAAAGGGGATCAAAAGAGCAGATTAAGCTTGCAATCTTTTGCAGTATTGTCACTTGCAGAGGAAGCACATAACTATGTGTGTAAATATTGCAATGGTCTTTCTGTGCATTATTAGAATGGATGGAATTATTTAACCTGTCCCCCAAAATCCGTTGTTAAGTGATAGGAACTCCATTTAGTTCCAGAACTCTTTTATTTTAATATTAGTTTTCTGATCCTCTTCATTTTGCAAGTGTCAAAACTGGGCCCTGGAGTTGCATAATGCTTGCTTACAGCTATGTTCACATGTGAATTAAGTTCTATATGATCTTAGTGTATGGAAACCTGTATTAATATCCTGTTATATCAATTAAGGAAAGAGTCTTTGTCAGCTCTTGTTCCTGCATGTCAGCCTATTATTCCAAGCTTTTATCTCTGCAAAATAAGAATACCAATGGCACAAATTGTGCAATTGTATTGAGAAATGAAGCCACTGAATTTATTGACTTTGAACTCAGACTTTAGATTTAGACTTAAGTTTGTGAAGCAATACTGCATTAACAGCTAGCCAACAAGACTTAAGAATATTTTTAACTGTGGATGAATACAGATAGAATTACTTTTATTAATGGTACTTGCACTATAGTATATTAAATAACACATGCGTGATAATAAATTATTAGTATTTGCATAACATTTTCTGTTGTTTGACAAAGCCTAATTACCTATAAAGCCAATGGCAAATCACAAGTGAAATTTGTAAAGCTATGTGCATTCTTTCAAAACTGCTGCAGATGTTGAGAGTTCAGTAATATATCCCATTAAAACAAAGCACAGCCAAAGGCTGTGTTTTCCTGGCAGACAATAAAATACCCCAAAGCACGCACATACTGGTCATATGACAGCATGTGCTTTGTTAGTGAGATTGTTAAACCTGCCTTTTCTTTTTCTCCCACAGCCATTGGTTTAGCCCTGGGGCTAGGAAGGAACATAGCCAGGTAAGAACTGCTTTGATCAACAACAGTTTACTTCGATATAAAAAGGAATTTAACTGCCTCTTCTCCAAATGCATTTTTTTCATTTTTTTAAATTATAAAATAACAAAACAGATTTAATTTCATCCTTTTTTTTTTTTTTTTGCATAGAAACTTATTAACAGCAGTGCATTTCAAAAAGTCTTTCGGTTGATGAAAAATCTTTAAATAATAACTTTATTAGTCAAAATATTTTAATTTAATTTTGTTGTCAACATTAGTATGTTCTAATATTTAGTTTTGTAAATTCTGGAAATCAAACTGTGTGACCCCCAAACTCCAGAAATAGAAAAGAATTACAAGATTCCAAAGACTTCAGAAAGATTCTCAATTCCTTTTTTTTGCATTACATAGACTAAAAAGACCTCAGCAGTAAAAAAAAGGAGCTATTCCATTTCCATTGCCTCTCGCCGAGCAGAGAGGTGCAGATGGTGCAGGCACTGGGGGGCAATTCCTACCATTCAGCTGCTGAGGAGAGCCGAGGGTGAAGTCACTGAGGGGCAAAGCCAGAGGTGGGCTTGGGACTGTGTGAAGGCACGGTCCTCTTTAAAAAGCAACTCAATACCTTGCACTGTGTGGGGCAGTAAGGTGCAAAGAGAACATGTAGTTTAGGAATTTTTAAATGTGAAAATCAATCTCTCTCTATTTTTAAGATATATAGTTCAGGAATTCAGTAAAAGAAACTGAATATAATGACAGCGCTTTGAAATTTAAAAGTAAAATTAGTTTGTGTATTTTTAAGTTGATTAAAAATTGACATAATCCAGTTGATTTAGTTAGACCTGTATCAATTCAGTAGTACGTTTACATATTTAAGTAGATTTTAATCATCAAAAAGAAGTTATACAGAATCTTTTAGAAGAATCATCCTAGGATGAATCATCATGAAGAAATAGTTCTAGCTCCCATAGGTCAGAGACGAGATTAGAATATCTGCTTTCCCATCCCCTTCTCCTTCTGAGCTCTGGAGGAACTTGGATCCTTTAAAGTCATTTTACTTTCTCAAAACTGTCATAATAAAAGTTTTAGCTGTAAGCTTTACGATCTTCTAGCATGTTACAGAAAGCTGACCAACAGTTATTTAACATCTAAACAGACAGCTTTATATGATTCACATTTAACTCATGTCATTTTGAAATATATATTCCAGTACAACTAGCATACTAAACTAATCATACCTCGAGTTAAACAAGACAAAAAGTTCCCTTGGGCTAAACTTCTTCCTGTTCCTGAAATAGGAAGCTGCCGTAGCAGCTAGGTCGCTGCTATAAGTAGTCAAATTTATTAATTAGAATGAATTTGACTATTTTAAGTGTCGTCTTTTTATATATGGTCTCAAATAACAGAATATGTGGTAGTGTCCATTCTATGTGGTTTGAGATTGAAAAACCTCTATTTGACTTCTAAAATGATAAATGAATTTATTTTTTCTCAGCTGATAGTGAATTCAAAATATTTTTTAAATGTTGTATGTTTATTTTGCGTTTTCTAAATGCTCTATTTTCAAAGATAATCTGATATTCACTTCATTTAGAATTTACAAACTAACCATAAATCCTGAAGCAGAACTAATATAATCAAATAACACAGGTGCTGCTACTGCGTAATTTTTGGCCTTCCAATATGGTTTTAAATTGCTGAAATTGTTATCTTTTCAGTTATTTTAGGGGTTATAAGCTGTCACATATTTGTCACAACCTTAATTACTGCTGCACTTTAACAAAACCAAATCAAATGGCCATTTTTTACTGTTGTTAACTGTCCTGGTTGAAAACTATAGAAATAGCAGCCTTCAGCAGCCTGAAGCAAACTTCAGAATAATATTTTTAAAAAGTAAATAACGGAATTGCTTATAGATTTTTCTTAACTTTTTTGGTTAGCTTCAACTCTTGCGAGACAACCGTTCAGAAAGGGGACACAAGAAGAACAGCTCAGTAAAAACAGCTAGCAGGTGAGTTAATGCTGCCCTTGTCATTACTTTCTCTTTTTTTTAATGTTAACATTTTATAACATAGGAAATTACAGAAATGTTTCTCTTCCTGTGCAGAATGCCTTACTCAATTTCATGTTATCTTGTAAATATGATGGTGTGATATCCAGTTACTTCTTGAAAAAGTCGTAAGATTGTGTCAGTACATAATACTGTGCTTTTGAGTGCTCTTTCACATGTTTATCTTGCAATATGTTCATGGACATGCTGAAATAACCTTTTAATGTCACTAAATACTTGCTGAATATTTGCTGAATATTTGCTTTGAACCTTTTATCATAAATATGTGTTACCTATGAATCTATTTTGTTGTAAACAAATGTTGGTTACACACTCTAAAAGCTAATTGTGCAAGTTCTGGCAGTTCATCTTCAGAAATGGTGCTTGCCTTTGTCTTTTAGGACTTTTTACAAGAATTGAGAAGTCTTGCACAAGGTTTCTAGCACGTGTAGTTGTCAGGTTGTATTTTTGCTCAGAATAGTGGACAAGAGCCCACTTTAGATGTGAACATTCCCCATAAATGCACATTTACTCTCGGGCTACTTACAGGAAGCTGAGAGTATAAAGTTGGTATAAAAGGAATATTAAGAAGCAGGTTATATATTAAGTCATTTTAGGGTCATATTAATGCTGTAGCAGTGTAAAGTATTTTCTGAGGTCAGAATCATAACTTAGGCCTTTATTAGTCTGTCCAGTGAAGCTCTTCAGTGTTTGTTACCTATGCAAGTAGTAACTGTAGAGATTTTTTAAATAACATTAAATATTCAAAGTGATCTTCCCCCTCTCTTCATATCTAAATCAGGAGTAGGTTAATAGACTGTTATCCTAACAAACACTTGGCAGGGTTGTGTTAAAGCAATACGTAGCTAATCCAAGAATGACGGCCGTCATTTTCCATAAAATCTTTCGAGAATTACTAAAGTAAAACTTACATAAACCACTATTACAACATAGGTAAAAAGGCAGCTAATACTGTAGTTCCTATAAAAATAGCCAAGTCGTCTACATGCATGTCCTGGCACCATCCCCTGTGCTTCCAAAGGCTTCTTCCTCCAGGTGGAGTGAGCTTATTTCACAGCTTGTACTTTGCTCAGAAAATCACTTTTTTTTTTTTCCCACGTATCATAAAATCTTTACTATTAGTCCTTTAAATTGACCTGAACCATCTCAAACTTTATGTAATGTTATGATGTGTTATACTTAAGGGGCTAGCTACTATCACAGAAAATCGAGTAACTGTTTACAAGACATGTTTTGGACACATTTGAACACTCTTATTACAGTTTGTAGCATGAGATTTTTCCCTTCCACCATTGAATATCAGAAAGTAATTTGTGGCCCAGTAAATGTCCAGTCTCTTGGCGTAATATGATACTTTTTAATGTATAGAAATCACCAATGAGCTTTTTTCCTCTTTGAATAATGTCATAGGTTGTGTTTGTTTCCTCCCTAAACTTAAAGTTCTGTAACCTTATATTGTGCTTTTTATTAAAAGTTGTTGTGAAGAAAATAGAGATTATGAATTTCTCAGATACAGGACCATTGCATGACAAATATAAAGTTATCTTATTCTTATTTAATTTAGGACACTTCCTAAAGTGTTTCTTTTCTTATAAATGAAATTCATTGTGCTCGGCAAAATAGTAGTGTTGTAGTAAAAACTTTGATTTCCCGTATTAAGATTTATTATGAGTTGCTTTTCATATGACTTAATTTCAAATCATCGTTTCTACCAAAAGGATTAATCTTAGTTTAACCAATCAACGAAGTGTTTCTATTTGAAAATGACTTATAGAAGTTATTGCTTCAATAGCAAATACTGTTCACAGAGTTAGTAAAATTATAAACTTCACATTCCTTGCAAATGTGCATTGTAATCATTGCGTATGGAATCTTGAAATGGAAATAACACATCATTTAGATTTTTGTACATGCCACAGCTTTTATAAGAAAGAAGACCTTAAACTCATCTTATACAAACCAATTTGAGTTTTTATTAATGGAAAGGTAGTTCAGCCATTGAGAACTGGCTACTGATGAACAGTATGCTAAGAAGGAACAGTCCTGTACCACAAAACTTAGAACCTGAGTAGATTATATCACTGATACAATTCAAGGGATTGCCTTCTGTATTTGAGTACTTAAATAATAAATCTATTTATTCTTACGCTGCAGACAATTTTAATCTACAAAGACATACTTTCCTACTGATGATTTTAAATTCCATGAACAGTACTGAATATCGCTGATGTAGAAGCTGTGTTTGTTTTTCCCACTTAGCCTTGAATATGTTGTCTGGTTCCCAGCGTTCATTCAGGAACAGTCACCCCTCAAATCTAGCCACAGTGTTTGCAGATATGTCGGTAGCTGCCTCTCTTCATCTTCTACTCTTGCCAGTGAAGTGGGGTTTTGTCTGCATTATTTTTTTTTTTATCTGCTTCAGGCAAAACTAGCCTGGTTAGCTCCACTCACTCGCCTATTTAAATTAAATTGGCTGGTTTGGCGTAAACCAGATTAGGGAGCGCTCACATGGCTTCCTCCTCGGGCAGAACCGTGGGGATGATAATCTCCGGCAGATGTGTGCTAACAAATAGCTCGGGATAGTAATGTCTTCATCTGACGCAGTTGTTAGCAGACCAAATGTCTGTCTGTGGCCCGAGGCTGTGGGCAAACAATTGAACATGATTGAGTTACGGGGAGTTAACAAGTTGCTGCTTGGCAGCTGAGCCGCTTGAAGGGAGCCTGTGCTCACGGGCTGCACGCTGCAAGCAGGAGGCAAAACACATTGCCTTGCGCGCTTGCAAGATTCTGCAAAAATAAGAAATAAAAAATAAAATAAAATAAAAAAAAAATCCTGGGGCTAAGAACATTTGTTTTGTCAGCCAGGGAGGCAAAGTTGAAGAGTAATTTGCTGAGCTGCTCTAACACAATCATGAGATTATTTGATTAAGTATTTAGGGAGCCCCTGTCATACAACTCTCTGCCTGTCTCTTAATATATTAGTCCTCACAGTACCCCCTCTAAAGCTAGGAAGTACTTGTATCCTCATTTGACAGAAGGAAAACCAGAATATTTCAGTGACTTAATATTTTGCTTTGGGACATGCAGTCAGCGGCAGGAGCAGTTAGTTTATGCCGTCAGCTAGCGGTGTCACAACTGCTGTTTGGGGAAACAATAGATTCCCAATTAAGTTAAGCTTGTACAATACGTAACGCTCTTTTGTCATATTTCTTTTAGAGTGTGGTCCTGCTAAGCAGCTTTATTTCACCTGAATATTTGTTCTTCTTACTGCAACGCAAGGTTTATGGTACATGCATCTTCAGATAAACTGGATATTTGTCATACCTTGATAATTGCTTATTAGCTTGCCATACTCAAATGTTCTCCCCCGCCAATCTTTAACAGAAGAAAAGCTTCTTGCAGGTTTTAGGGATTTCAGTCCTGGTTTGCAAGAAGGTTAAGCCACGCTCTCAAAAGTGATTTCCAAGTGGTGTAGCTTTGTACAGGAGAGGTTTGAACTAGCTGGTTGCCCTAGTGTTAACCATCTAGTCAGCCTGGCAGCAGCTTAGGATGAGAGAGAACCACTTCATGCAGCTGCAAAGCAGCCCCTGCGCTGAGCTGGATCCGCTGCCTTGATAGCGCCCCAAAAATGACCAGGAGCTCAGCCCCCACAGCTGGGTGCAGAGAGGACGAGATGCCCCTCCTGCCCCCTTGCCCTGTTGCTGCTCTGGACTGACTGGTCCCTTCTTGCCGTGGGGCTCAGCCCGCGGCACGTGGGAGGGAGCCCCCCCAGGGAAAGAAGGAGCTGGGGCAGAGCAAGACGTGTTACATGGGGGGCAAAATACCTGCGGCACCACAAGTGGTGATAAGTACCCACAAAGAGAAGAGGTTGTTATTCATAACCTGTCTCTTTTCTGTAACTGTCCCTTTCCCTCCTGCCTTTCTGTAGTTGTCAGTCTGGCTTAAATTTAAGCACCTTGTGTTGGTGAAAGAGGAAGTCTCTACCACATGTATTTATGATTTTATTTTCTATGAATGATGATATAATTTTATTTTGCATGAATAATGATGTAATGGTACTTTACAAAGTAGTATTTAAAGGAAGCTCCTAAAATGAGAAAAGTGACACTGAATTTGATGAGAGCTTTTCAAAGCACATTATTGCTTTAGTTAAACATACAAAATTTAGCTTTTCCGAGTTTGTGAGGAAACCACTTATTTGTACGGCATATATTCATTTTCCTCTGATGTTGCGGATCACTGTATTTCTTACACAGATGTGACAAACAACATTACAGCTGCTCTTTATTTGATCTTCTAAAGAGACAAAGATGTGCAAGGATTCTGTCTGCTCCCTCTTTCCCACCGTGTCATCTGTTGTTTGGGAAAGAGTCCTAATTTGCAACAGATACAAAACTATTTGTCGCGTTGCAGGTTTGCCAAAAATAAATG
>JAVCKT010017354.1:8482-24434 GCA_032273925.1 Rhynchotus rufescens
AAAATACTTCATATCAAAGAGTTAGAACAGCAACAAAATATTGTTGGTCTTTTGTGTTATTACAGTATGCTTGTATTCACACTGCTCAGAAGATAAGGATAATATTTAAAAAACTTCAAAATTACTCATATCTCAAAATGACTTAGAAACTAAGATTTCTGAAAAAAAAATTAAGAGTGGAACTGCTAACTTTTAAGAAAAATTGAAAAAAGAAAAGAAAATGCTATGTTTAAATTCCTGGTACCTGATCATGCAAGACATGGCCTTCTAAGTCACTTTGAATGTGTCTGCACCTGCATGTGTTTATGAAGACTTTTATCCAACTGAGTCATTTGTCAATATTTGGGAATTTGCCAAAGTAAATGGAATATGCTGCCAAATTCACTCAATTTTACTTCCCACAAATGCAATACCTTTGAAAATGTAGGAGCAGGTGCTGAATCTGTGACTTTTAGGAAGTTCCAGATAGCCAAAGTTTTTAAGAGTTTGTTTCTACAATGCAATTGCCTTTTCTGTGAAGAGTGGGAAGACTGATAATTGCAAGAGCAAACACTTTCTCACAGATGTCTGTTTATATTTCTTGCAAAATGCCATTTTGGGAGGTGGCTTTACCAGAATTTTTGCCAGCAGAGGCCACATAGAAATTACTATTAGTGGCTGGCTTTTTACCATGGGCATAGTTTTCACCAAGGCATAATTTTCAGTGGAAAGAATTTTGCTCTTTCGTGTTCACACAGTGGACACAGCACAAGCTGAAAGAAAAAATAAAAACCCTGCAATGATTTTCATGGGGTCGCTTCTGTAAAGTGGATTGGTAACCTTCTCAAAAGACCCCATCAAGAGGAGCTTCCAATTTTCCAGGCAGTCAATTATGAGGCTAAGCTGAGAATGTAACAATAAAGGACTTTGTTAGAAAGCTTAAATGTGCTTAAAAGACCATGAAATCCATACTTCCCATAGGAGGCATTTGCCTCTGGATATCTATATATGTCAGTGTGGCTGAAGTTTTGGAAAAAAAGAGATGCGAATACCCATGAATAATTCAGTTATTAGTGGTCAAGGAGTAGGATTTTTAACATTTACAGCAGTGGTTTCTTGCACATAAGTTCCAGGTTGCAAGCAGCACAGTAGACATTTCCCCTAAACCAAAAAACCTCTCCTTTGTCCTCTCTCATTTAATTCTCCTCTTTTCCTTCCCACTCCCTCTTCCTCTCATTCTCTCCTTTCTTTTTTGTTTCATTTCTCTCCCTTTCTCTTTCTGAAGGACTATCTGGGTTACAGTACCTCAGCATTTAAGGGAAATTATCTTAATACCAAACTAATAGAAGCAGAAGAGAAAGCAATAGATGTGCCAGTTCATTTCAGATTGAATTTTGAACCTGTCTTACCTAAGTGCTGTGAAGGCAATTGGCATTACTTATGCAAGCCTGACAGGGGAGCTGGATTTCCTATCCTTAACGCAATCATGTTCAGATTAGATAGAGACTTTTTTGGATCTGTGTGCAGATACAGGTAAGGCTAACTATTTGTCAGATGCTTCGTTCCAGCATATAACAAAAATTTAGGAACAATCTCATCTATTTTGCAAAAGACATAGATACTTGGGGAGTTTGAGAAAACTTGTAGATGAGCAAGTCGAATAGCAGCACTTCAATGAACAGTTTGAAAGCAAATATCTGCTGAATGTCATTGCTGCTTGCAAATGAATATCCTGTCCAGCTATACATTTACGTTGAAGTGTTCTGTGCACAAGCTTTCACATCTTCATTGACAGGTTGTTTCTTTGAAGATGCTGCATCATGGCCCAGGGGATAATTTTTAGCAGTATTGCTTTTTATCAATATTACTTATTTTAATTATCAGGTACTGGAACAAGAGAATTTGATTTAGTTCACTTAACTAAGGGCTAATGTAGGTGAGGGGGATGAGTGCAAAATGCAAGGAAGACTGCTGGATTTCAGAAAGTTTATTTTAGTGATGCAGCTAGAAGGGCTCCTCAGGGCACTTTGCTCTAGTTGTTGCTCCTTTCCTTCTTTGCTGTTTGTATTTTGAGCTTCTTGGTGTTCTTACATGGAAAGCTGCTTCATAAGCATAAAACATTTATGTAGTTTGGTCCTCTCCTTTTTTTGGAACTCTCATTTGTGACTTCAGTTAACTCATCCTACTTAGCAGCATCCCACCAAAAGTTAACTGCAAACACTTAGGTCTATAAAATGCTGCAGTCTAGGCTTTCAATATGAAACATTGTCTAATCCCAGTACTGTTCTCTTTGATGCTAGGTATTCTTCGGTATTCTTCCCTGCTGTAGGAGATTATTTTCTCATTTTGAGCTGACCTTACTCTTGACTGAATCTCTGTGTATCTTCCTTTGCTCTTACAGGTACGGAGAAGCACTGTTTATGAATTCCAAGCTCATCAGTGGAGTCACGGAATTCCTTAATACTGAAGAAGAACTAATGGAGGTAATTTATAAATGATCTTCAGTATGTGAGGCTGGTTTTGTTGTAAGCAGGAAGCAGAGCAGGATCAAAAGTTGTCAGCAGCAGCTAAGGTCCGAGAAGCTGAAAAAATCTGTCTGTCCCTCTGGACTGGTTTGCAGGGACAATGAATCACTGCAGATTCCTCTGTGATTGATCCAAAGCAGCACTGAACCACCAGGAACAGCAGTTGGTTATTGGGAAAGTATAGTTTGCTCAGCTGGCGTCACAGGTTCATTGTGCAGCTCTGCAGTAGGAAGATGAGAAGCAGATTGTGAAGGTACCTCAGTGCAATGAAAGGGTATCGAGGAGGTGGATAGTGCAGGCAGTTCTCTATACGCTCCAAAATATTGCATTCTTCTCTTCCTGCTGGATCTTGCTATGGTGAACTTTTCTTCTCTTTTTCCTTCATTAGTCTGTGGCAGACTCTGAACTGAACTTTCAACCTGAAGCAAGGTTTTGGAGCTGCCTTAAGTGTAGAATAATTCACTGAAGAATCTTTTTCTTAGGTACCGATTTTGAATGAAGAATACTTACACTTAATTATCTTCCAGTCAGTCTGGAGTAAAGGTCTGCCTTCCTAACTCTAGTAGCTGAGAAGTTAGACACAAGCTCTTTCTACCCAGGCTGCTCTATGATGCACAGCAAATAAACTACCTTGAAAAACTCTGTGGTAAAAGAGGAGTTGCCAGTGCCATCTCTGTTCTTCTCTTGTCTGTAGCATTTAAATGTGGGAAGAGCTGTTAATCTTGTTTTTCTGGCCAAATGACATCACAGTTTTTTTTTTTTTTTTTTTTTTTCCTTCTTCTTCTTCTTCTAAGAGCTAAGTATTTCTTATCTAGATTGCGAAGATCTCTCATTTCAACTTAACATCTGCACCCACTAAGGGAGTTGTGAGGGTCTGGTATTTCCCGCTTAGCAGCTGTTCTACATAATCCCAAATGGATCACATGGTTCTTATACAGAAGAAGATAATCACCATTAATTGAACTCTAATAGTGATATCATGTTTGTGCATGACCATTTGTCTGCACTCAGTCTAATGGACCAAGGAACTAAGAGAAGAGCCACAACTGGTTTCCTGAAGGCTACCCAGCTGGGGAGGACATTGCTGAGCAGCCTTGAGTAGCCTTGCCACATCTCTGCCCACTGTACCCTCAGTTCCCACCTCCACAGTAATGCTGACAGGTTTTCTGTTTCTACTTCCTCTTAAAGGAACTTGGCCATGTAAGCACTTATTATAAGAAGTAATAAGTACTTATTACAAAAAGTACAAAGAGCAAGTACTTTTTAGTTGTAGTGGAATTGAAATAGATGCAGTGCCAGCTGTTCAGTTTTGAGTGGGTACACAAGAAGTTAGTGGAAGTCAAGTTTGAGTGATATGGCATCTCTAAAAAATAAGAGTTTACCAGAAGAGTTTACCAGTCATCAATGTGTAGCTAAAACAACTGATTTTGTACAAGTCAACATAACCATCAACCTACTGTGTAGATGATTCTTGCAGTTTTTCTCACTTAAAGTGGATGGTGATTCAAAGCACACCCAGGTCATCAACTATAATAATCAAAATGATAGTGCTATGATTTGAATAGACCTGAGAACAGAGCAAAGGCCTTTTCAGAGTGCTGAGGAAAGAGCCAAGCTTTCTCATAAGGGCAAGAATTTATTTCAAGAGTTCAAAAATCAAGTGTGTGCTTGTTTGCTATTCTTGCTGTTCTTTTCTCACTAACCATTCCTTCCTTTTCTAAACAAAAGAATTGTGTAAATCAAAATGAAATAAATTTGTTGTGAACTGTGATTAATTCAAAGAAGATCAGGGCCACATTCTGATGACATTTGCATATAAACTTGAATTGGGAGATTTTCCAGTGCTCCCAATTTAGTTTCTTAAGTAGAAATGAAAAGTTCAGAGCAGCCCAGCTGTCTTACAAAGTGTGGCAGATGGGCAATAGCAGAGAAGGAGGAAATGATATTAATGTGATCTGGCGTTGACATGTCAATAACTTCCACTGCAATTTGAAGCAATTGCATCACGTATAATTGACAGGCTCTGCTGTCATTACATTTTGCATTAAATCTCTCTGTAGGTTCTTACATTTACTTCAACAATGATTGTGGAGGTTTTTGCTAAATGTTTGGCATGTTTTTATGCACTGGAAATATTTACTTTCTTTAGTTCCTGCAAATTTAACTTTGTAAATTGTATTTCCAGCTAAAGAACTTTATAAAGACTTACGAAGAGGGAGCTGCTGCCTCTTTCTCCCGGGCTGTGGAAACAGTGGAAGCCAATGTGCGGTGGCAAAGGCTTTATAAGGAAGAACTATTCCAGTGGCTAAGAAAATCCCTGACACACTAAAATGTCTTTCCAGCTGACCGTTGGACATAAAGTTCTGCAAGAGGAAAAGGAGAAATTTTAGGGATGCTTGACATGAAATTCATGAAGACAAAATAAGATTGCAGGGAGGAGCTTTCTTTTTTCTAGGCTCATGGAAAGTTGCCAAGAAGTTTTGCAGAAGAGAAGGTCATGAATGCTTGTGAAACCCACTCCTCAAGTGTACAAAACCAAACACGATATTAAGTGGTGCATGTAAACGTTACTGTCAGTTTGAAGAAAATGAAGCAAACAAAAACCCTTGAAAGACTATTTTGTGCATGCTTGTACTGTCCCTGCCTGTATTCTAGCATGCTTACGTATAACAGCCACATTTTGTATGTGAAATTCTGTTACATCAAAAATGGGCATTATACAAAGCACAAAGACTATCTCTGACAATCAGTGTTGCAAGGAACAAAAAGGACGGAAAGAAGAAGAATGAAATGGCTTCTTAGTGGGGGCAATCTGAGGTGTGAAGTCAGCTGTCACTGCTAGTTGCTGACTAGCCCAGCACTCAGATTGTCTCTTAATGTTTATAAAGATGATGGCTCATTTTTAAGTTGCCAGTTGTTACAACTGCAGTCTCCCTATTGCCATGATTAAATAAACTGCACCTATATAGAGAGTGCAAGAGATAGAGAAAATGAACGTTAGAGAGAGGCATCTCATTCTTGCATTGTGATTACATAGATTTATTTGCTGCTGATCAGTGCAACAATATAGTTTTAATCATGCACATACACAGTATTTATGAAAAAAAACTTTGCATAGTTGATTGGAGAGAATCCATGAACCACCTCTTCTGAACAATTTTACAAGGCAGTGTTATTCACGATGGGTCACCCGACCTATGCAGTAATTAGTAATGTAGCTGATGGTGCACAAGTATTATAAATAAACATAAGATTCAAATGGAAATTAGCAAAAGGGGAGGATGTCTTATGTCTGATTCTATGCAAAAGCATGGAATTAACCAAGATAGCTGTCTTGCATGCAGTGGACCAGCCTCTGTAATGATGTATTATGACAGACAACTCACATTTTCCATGTGGGCAGCATTTTTGCAAATATGAGATGTACCACTTAAGTCAACGTAGAAAAGTGAAATATGGAGAAAGAGGAGTATATGTGTGTCTGTATTTGTATTGTCTAATATTGAGAAAACTGTTTTATTTCTGTTTTTTTTTTATTTTTTTTATTCCACATAGACTGTTCTAGGGAACTGATGCTCTTCTAAATCATGTGTTTGTTCATTTTTTCTTGATCCTCAATTTGAGAAACTGGTAAGATAGTAGAATTGTAAACTGTATGATAACCTTCTGCATTATTGATGCTCTGTGTTGCAGATGAGACTGATTCATCTTAGGGCCAAATACTATCACATTTTTGCGCCATGAAGAAGAAAAAACTGCAGAGGATTTATAGGAGGCAGGTTGCAGCAGCTCAGTGAGGAAAGTAGATGTATTGTAGTGTTTCTATAGCCCAGCCCAGTCCATCACAACCACCTGACCACAACATCAACTCTCACTAGGGAGCACATGGCCAGTGAATGCAGAGAACACCCATTTTAATTGGTTATGTCCTTCAGAAGGCATGGAGATTACAAAAGTGCATCATAGCAGCAATATCTCCCCTCATTTGCTGAAGAGTGGAAGTGTTAGTGTGAACAGAGCAAAAACCTGCCATTTTCAGGTACTACCAGAGTGACTTGGAAGGAGTATTGATTTCTAGCCTCTCACTCCAATGTGTCCCTTTCTTCAAGAACCAATAGACACATCCCCAAACTAAGCTACCATACCAGTATCTTTACTATATCATTACTATTATCCATCTTGGCCATCTCATTTTGTGTCTTCTATGATGCAGAGGATGCTGTTTCTTGGGCTGGCTGCATGAAATCCTTGTGAAAAGCATTTTCTCCACTTTTTGGTCGGATACAACACTGCATAAGACTGACTGCTTATAGCCAGAAGAAGAGGGAATCCTTTGCTATTGTACTTTGTATTTTTTGCCTCATAGTAAGCTCTAAATATCTGTGTTAGTTTACATTACTAGTGAACCTATCCTTTCCATCCAGAGATATTAACACGAACATGCTCAATGAAACCCTCCTCCTCCAATGTATTTTACCTACCTCACAGGGGTGTTGTGAGGCTTGATAATGTCAGCAAAGCATTTGAATATCCTCTGATGAAAGGCTTTTTAAAATGCAAAGTTTTATGTTATGTGGCTGACCAAACTCAAACTCAGTGAGTAATGTAGCTTCACAGATTTGATTTCTTCTGAACAAAATCACATGCAGACTTGTTATAATAAAAAGCAAGCCAAATATTCTCTATTAGAGCCTCAATCCTTCAATGAAGCCCAAACTTGTATTTTCCAAAGAGTATGCAGAAACATAAGCCCTCAAACGTGTTTACTTTGGGAATTTCAGAGGAAAGTAGTGTATATAATGGTCTGTCAGACTCTCTCAAAATTCTCTTTGATGATTCCTTTTTTTTTTTCATATTAAACCATATGTCTTCAGGCTATGCACAGAAGTTTCTGGTCTTTACATATGAAGGACAGACTAACAGTATATTCCAAAGTTTATGATTTGGTTCAGCATAGGTATTCTATGCGGTGTGCAGATATTTCTACTGTTGCTCACATGAATTGAAGTTCTTGCACATTTAGCTGATGGATGTAAATATTTAGTGGCCTTGAGGAGCTGGTGTGTCACAAATATCAAAAGCCCTAGCTGCATCTGTTACACATACCTGCTGATGTATTGGTTATAATTACTGTATTACAGTAATATTGCTGTTACTGCTATAGTTAAGGTTGAGTTGACATTTCCATTACTTACTTTTTTTGTTATTTTTAATATTTCATATGTTTCTTTTTTCACATGTAGGCAAGATTAAATGGCTTAAATCCAAGGAAACTATAACTGTTTTCAACAATATTGAAAAACACCATATCTAATTATAGGTCTTTAGAAACTTTTTTATTTTAAGTGCCACACATATGTGATACCTCATGGAAAACTCTAATACAATCTGCTTAGAAAAATCTATCTTATTGATTTTTATTCTTTTTGTCAGTCCTTTTCTTCCTTTGTTCTTATTTAAAAACAGGTCCCATTTTTATAATTTAGACTGTGGTTGAAAAACTGAATATTGCAAGTTTTTCAGTGCTGCAAATACAGAGATTTGTTTTTGTCCTTTTCAGGGAGAGGAAGTACTGCAAAATATGGATCCAGAGCAGAGATGGACCTCACCCAAATCTCACAAGCATTGTCTAGAGATTCGATAAGGCCTCTGCCTCTGTTTACCTTTGATATGGCTCAGGATCCTTAACTGTAACTAATTCTTAAAGCATACTAAATAGTACAGAAAGACACATGAACAGATACAAATCAATGCCAGCATATTGAAGTTTAATAACATTGTTTGCTACAAAAAGTCTCAGCCTCTTACCTTGTAGCTGGTAGAAATATTCTTATAACCAGTACTAATAGCTATTAAAATGATGGTAGCTATTAATTGTGACCAGAGCAGAACAATGTGAAAACATTCCTCTGAAAAGAAATATCACTTCTGCTTTTTGTGGGGAGTACTTGAACACTAATTTGGAGAGTGTTTTGATGAATAACCTTAGTTTGTCATTAAGGACACCCAAATATGTGACCGTTGATGGTCTTTTCAGTGAATACAGCAAGAATTTGTATACTGTATTGGAAACAAGATAAATTTTATGTAGTTTTGGGGCTATTTTGGATGTTTCACTGAGGTTTAGAGTGTCAAAGGAAGTATCTCTGCTGATGCAGAGGGGTACTTTCACAGCAAAAATTCTGAACCGTACAATTAAGTCTTCATGTGAAAAGCAGTCTGTAGAGATAATTTTCCAATAGAATGTCAGTAGATCTGATTATTCGAATGAGATAATATTAAAGGGAGGCCAATATTTGCAGGCAAGGGTGCCTTGCTTAGGAATCTACATAATAAGGATTTGTTTTCCCGTTGTTTTCCCAGGTGGTATTGATGACAATTAAAAGAGACTTTGAAACACATGTAGAATTGCCTTATGCTCTTAGGAAATGAAGGTCCACCTGCTGAGCTTGTCCACTGTACAGAAAAATCTAAGTTCATGCACTGTGGAAAGTGTTTCTAGTTCCTGCACTCTGGAACATGTTTACAGAAATCCTTGTAAAGGCCTAGAATTTTGTCTTGTCTGATTTCCAGAAGTCATTTCAGGTGGTCAAGCATATTTTGAATTTTAAAGTGTGTGTAAGGCTGGAGAAAGTCTTTTCTTTGGTGTTTTTTTTTTGTTGTTGTTGTTTATGCTGAAAATATGCCATGAGTTTCTCAGATTCTTTCTCCCAAAGAGTATGCTACTATAAAGAAGTGCTGATTCAATGTAATGAATATCAATGTTAGGAGACATCAGCATCTTGGAGAAGTGTGTGGCAACTGTAGCAGTAGAAGTAGTTGTAATAATGCCACCACTAAGAATTCAAAATATCCATGCAAATCTGCCCATGTAGTTCCCTTTTGTATACAAAACTGTAAAAAGTTAACCATTCCCAAGTGACTGTGACAAATTTGCTTATCTTAAAAGAGATACTGATATCCATTAAAAGCACTGTGTTGACCAAGTCATCCTTCCTTATAATATGAATGATTTAGTTTTAAATGAGAAGGAAGAGGAGAAACAGATATGTAAGGATTTTTCACTAAAGTTAGGCCACATGTCAAATTGGAGAGTGATTTGAAAATCAAATATATTTTGAGGAAAGCTGGTTGACATCCTGAAGTTAGCTCCATCTTGTTGCTTCATGCTGGTACTGGAGAGTAGCTTGACCTCAGCCTTCCCCTCCATCATAACATAGTTGAAGCTGGATTTCATGAAATGCTCGTGAGTGGAGCTGGTTTCAATGAAACTTGGTGTTGAAAATGATCACCTACATGAGCAAGTGCTGGGAGTCAGACTCTTGGTCCTCTCTAGGAAAAGAGCACATATATTTGGTTGATTCATAACCAGTGATGTAAGTGCTGGATTGCTGCACAGTATTTCTGAATGCTCTGTTTATTTAATGTACGGTGTTTCCAAAGGACCCTGAAGTAGTGTTGGTAGAAGAGTTGAGCAGACTGTGCTGCAGGAGTCATGAGCCAGAAAGCTCTAGGTCAAATGCCCAACATTTCCTTGGTAGCTCTGCTTGGATTTGTCTCAGATGGTGATGATATCACTGGTATAATGGATGATGCCAAGAGCCAACATGCATTCTCAGTTCTCTGCAATACATTTCAGTCTATGTAATTTAATAATTTCTGTAATTTAATAATTTCAAAATAAGCTGTAGCCAAGTCAGTGACATATATGGCTGCAGACCCTCAGTTGGTGTGCAGTGAGGTAGGTCTGTTGAAGTGAGTGATGTGAATTGCAGCTGAGGATCTTGCCCACTGCTATCAAAACACCCACCCGAGGTGACAGCTAGACTGGTATACAGAAAGTTTTGTGTATTTGTATGTAAGCTTCTGTAGCATATATTTGATGACATGTTTTTTCCTTTCCTTTTGCTTTTTGTTAGAATAATACTTTGTAACTGATTCCAGTATGATAAAGCTTTATAATATACTCGCAGAATTGCAGAATACTGTATTGTGAAATATGTGGCTATTATCCTCTCTTTTTACTGCAAATAGTAGATTTCAGCAATGACTGAGTTCCCTGGACTTAGAGATTAAGTGAAAAAAGATATTCAGAGTGATTTCTAATGGAAGCATCATTGTAATTACTGTATAACTACCTTGTACAAAAACAGCTTTATTATATGTGTAAATGTAATTTTGCTTTGTTGTTTTTATGTTTGGGGGACAACTGGCTTTGTGGATGAGACATATAGCCTTATAAAAACAGAGATTGTAACTCTGTCTGATAATTTCCAAAAGTGTTTAGTTGCTCTATTTTGCAGAAGATAAACATATACATAAACCAATTTTCCAAAAAATAATGATCTGTTCCACTACATGCACATCAATGACAGAGATCATAACATTGAAACAAAGACTTCATAATAAATTATGTTATTTTCCCAGAAGACTCTACATGTAATGTCTTATGGTACCACAAAAAGAAAGAAAAAAACCTAAAACTATTAATGCTGATTTTAATGGATGAGTTCCTGTATTAATTCTGTCTCATCCTTAGATTAATCCTAAATATTGTAATCAAGTGAGCATACTTTTCCATCTGTTCCCAAATTTGTATTTTTGAATTCAGTTGTCAAGTAAGAGGTGGAACTGGCACAGCTTGAACACAGTTCATTAATGATTTTGCACAACACAGTGTTTGCAGGAATAGAATGCCATTTTAACTTAAATAAAGGAAATCATGTAGTATCAAAATTCTCTCTATTTGTACTATACATACATATATAGCTTGTAATCTTGAAGCATTTACCTTGATGAAACTTCCATTGGTTATTTGCTTTTAACACAGCAAAGCAGTTAGACATGCTGGATTTGTGGCTATGTTGGCTGTGGCTCAGCCACGTATTTAAGCATGTAAGCAGTCCAAATTATTTCAGTGAGACTAACCACCTGCTTTAAATTATGTATCGAATTATTTATCTGGCTGAAAAAGACTTTCACAAATGCAAAAGATTTAGACAACTGAATGCTCTTATCTCTTTTTTTTTTTTTTTTTAATAGAAACATTATTTGCATATAAAGGGAAGATACAGGCCCTCTGTAAATTTAAAAATGTCAAATTTAACAAGACTTTTCATTTTTCCTTGAAGCATTCTAGGATTTGGGAATAAGAATGAATCTATTTGTACAATGTTAATTAATGACAATAAAACAAAATATACCATTACTAAGCAGCTTAAATCATTAACCACATAAAATATATGAACTTATGTTACAGTTTACCAGAAAAGTGTTTTTCTATGATATAACTTAAAAAAAATCCATAAATATGGGACCAGTATATGTTCAACATAAAATTTTTATTCTACTCTGACTAAAGACTGACTAAATGGATTTTTTTTTTAATGAGAAACTTTATCTTCTGTATTTTAAGCAGAACAAATTTGAATTTTGTCTCTGATAATAAAATTTTGTACAGTAATGTGTAATTCATCACTGTCTTAATTTTCTGACATGTGAAGACATGGTCAAGATAAATAATACTCTCATCCTTTTGATGATGTTCCCATTTTCATTTAAGATAACAGTTTAATAGTGCTAAATAGATACACTGGGGTTTTACAAAAGAGAAAAACATGTAAGAAAAAATATTTTTGACATGAGGAAATTTTCAAAACACATTAAAATAGTGGGACTAGTACAAAGAAGAGATTGTAAGGAATCCAAAATTTAGATTTGGAAATATTTTTAAGCACACCATGACTAACAGGACACTGAGATTAGAACAGAAAGCAAAATATGTCTTTTATGCTTTTCTAATTATGTAAATTTTGAATAAACAAAAAGATCTTTTCATTGGTAAAAGTGATTTCAACCGGAATGCAGTTCAAATGCCTTTTTAATAGAGTCCTTGAATTCAGGCTATTGTTTCCCCTTTTTTAAAGAACAGTTTTCAGTAACAATGAGATGTGAAATATATGTAATTATTTACCCAATTATTTGGATAAAATCCTGTTCCCACTGAAAGTCAGTTGGAGGTTTGACATTGACATCACTGGGAATAAAAGCCAACCATATATTGTATTTTTCAAAATATACTTTTCAATGCCAGAATGTCTTTTTTTTTGTCTTTTTTTTTTTTTTAACCAATGAAGGTGATTTATGCAGTATGGCATATCTTAATCTGGTGAAAAGCTGAAGGATTTTCTCAGGTCGTCATTCTTCAAAATACAATAGGAAACATTGATGATTTGAGCTGGAGCCTAAATTACTGTATTTGTAGTGTCCTACCTGTTAAGCACTTCTCTATTTTATTTTGGGGCTAAGATTCTGACAATATGCAAAATTGCATATATGTAATTTTTGCATATGTCACTGGAATATGGAGGCACATCCATCCTACCTCTTCTTCCTGAGGTCAGGTCTGAAGTAGGAATTTGAAGAGGCTTGAGGAGGTGGTTCGAGAGCAGTAGGGATGTTTCATGTTAAGAGGTACTCCTAATGTGAACTCTGAAAGACCAGGGGGTACTTCAGCACATTAAAACAGTCAAGATAAGCTGCACAGCCACCTTGAAGGCATCACTGGGAGAGGAGGCAGGATTTGTGGAAGGAGAAATAGCACTTCTCTCTGAAATCCCAATAGCAGCACGTCTCCTAATCAAACATCAGAAAGAGCATGCTTGGTTCTTCCCCAGTGTGGCCACTGCAATCAGCACTTCAGTCAGTGGCTGAGCTGCTTTCAAGTTGAACATTTACATACAAGACCAAATGAACTGCTGTTTATTTGCTCTCAGCTCAGTGTCTTCAGTAAGAGGAGAACTTTAAAGGCTCCCACATGCTTTGAAAGCTTAGGAGTGAGCAGAAAAGAGGGTAGTTAGAGCCTCTGGTTTGCATATGACTTAGGAGTATTTGATTATTCAGATCTATTTTAATAATGGAAGATCAGTTTTTGATGACTAATTCCCAACTTCCTCCTATACCTGGAAATAATTATCTTGGTTTCTTCAAGCTGCACACTGTCGAGAGAAGCCACCATGCAGAGTCTCACTGCTGTTAGAGGGTTTGTGACTCCTATGTGTTGTATCTGTGTAGGACCAAGGCCTTGGGAGAGTAGACAAACCATTTGGTGATAAAACTCTGAGAATCAAGGACAGAAGAATCATTTTAGAGAAACAGTATTCAGAAAGATGTATTTTGAGAAGAATCATTTTAGAGAAACAGTATTCAGAAAGATGTATTTTGATAAGAGAAGCTTTATGTTAGATAGGATGGGAAGCTGACAACAAAGATGGTTGTCAAAAAGAGGCAATGAAGATTATTGACATGAGCTGTGACATAATGGACATAGGCTTGTGAAATTAACACCTTGTTAGTTGAAGCTTAGAGTAAGAACTACTTTTTCTGGGGCAACAACCTAATTAAAGCTACCAACATTTGCTGAACGGTTAAAAGGAAGGACCCTACTGAAATGCCTTCTAGTGATTGTTGTTTGCATCATTGGGAGTCATTGTTAAATTGTAGAAATTCCTCTGTGCTGAATACAACCCATACCATGCTATTTGTGTATGTCAGTTAATGGGATATGGGGATTTGAAAAAAGTCCTGTAAGGCTAGAGGAGAACTGCATTAGCAAGGTAATAACAAGGTTTCCTCTTCAGTTGTGTTTCCCATATGTCATCACCTCACCTTTCTATCACAGTCTTGCTGTGCTTCCTCTCAGATCACAGCAACTGTAGGAGCAGTAGGCAGAGTCTGGGAATGTTTTACATGGTTTTGGCCTTTGTATTGCCTTGCCTTTCAGCCACTGGTTGAGGATTACACTCAAAAAAATAAGGCAGAGGGAACTGAAAGTTGTTGATATTGCATGGTGTGACACGTCCTTCTCCTGATACACCAATGTGCCTCACCAAATGCTAAACTTCAAAGGCATAAGAAGCAGCTTTAGGGCTCGAGCCCTACCATTATGCTTTCATTTTGCAGTGTAGTGAGCATGATGTTAATTGCTCACTGTGTTGTTACTTTTAACAAAAATCTTCTTGCTTCTTGAAATCACTTTTGCCTGTTACACTTAACATATCTTTGACCTACTCATTGCAGAAGGTTAAGAAAAAGAAAGAGCAGGAAGAGGGGGAGGATAATGAGATGCTATTACATGACATGTCTATTACAGTAATTCATTTCATGTGGCAAAGCACTCTTGCCAGTGATAAATGCATGTTCCTGGTGCAATTATGAGATATACCTTGAACTTTTCAACAATAAAACTGTCAAAAGGTTGCAGTGAGCACAAGCACAAATGTGAAACAGGCCCTTAAGAAGATGAAATAACTCACAAATATAATTCTAATAAATGGTATTGTTTTGAGATGCACATTTAGATGTATTAATTATATGTATTTAATACCAAAAATAATGTTTTTGTGAACTGCTTCCACCCCAGAATCCCCTATGTAATCCATTCATTTCTATCCCACTCAGATTAGCAGATTGAAACATTTCAAATACAATCCTGGGGAGGTTAAAATAATTGTGTCTTAATAGAAACCTTAGTTCAAAATCACCACATTTTACCATGCAGATAAATGGAACAGGTGATACCTGAGTGATATCTGACATAGGATCTGATACCTGAAATGCAGTTAACCAGAGCGACTCTGTCCTTGTCAGTGTGTCTATAAGGTTTGAATGGTTGATGATCAGGTTTATCACACTGTACTGAAGTAAGTAAAGGCAGGCAGAGAAGCAAGGTCAATCAGTCACTCCAAAGAAGGAGATATATCAACATGGAAAGCAGAGACACATATGATATGTGAGATTTCGTTCATAATCTTTTTTCCCTAAGTTCGTGCAGTTGTTAAGGACAAGCAGGAGAAAAATAAAGCAGAAAAACTGGAGTAAATGAAAAAAATAGCTAAGGACACAAGCAAACACTGTGTGTCAGAGTTACTAGCTGAGACAGTGGATCTGAGAAAAGCTTTTGGAAAAGGATATTCAATGCAAAGCAGTTATAATAATGTCCAACATTAATGTTCAGCTGTGATACAGAGAGCTTTTACATTTAAAAATCTTGGCAGGCCAATGTTATATGATTAAGGCCATTAAGGCCACACAGACATTTTAAAATCTACTCTTTCCTGAGTTCCAACAACTGTAAGACAAGCTGTTTCCAGTTTAGGTAAATAATGGATGATAGCTATCACTAAATTTGAAGGGTTTGAGTATAAGATGATTTTAATAGCACCTTATTGGTTGGTCTAGGTTGGTGGGCTATGAATCTTGGTTTGGATTTCATCATGTTTGCTATGCAGTCTGCAGACTTCAGTCTGCAGACTTTTTCCTTTATTTTTAAAACAGTGTAAGCCATAAGCAGTACCATATATACAGAGTGCTTGTACCATATTAAAATAAATGAAGTGCTTAAGGAAGCTCTTGTATGAATTACAATTATTGCATAGAATTCATTAGCA